>CAKAJI010000530.1:0-216883 GCA_916610255.1 Lasioglossum lativentre
TTTTCAATGATACACTGCATATTACGTTATATTATAAGGTATTTTCAGTGATACACTACAAATTACGATATATTATAAAGTATTTTCAATGATACACTGCATATTACGTTATAATTATAAGGTATTTTCAATGATAAAATACGATATACTATAAGGTATTTTCAATGATACACTGCATATTACGTTATATTATAAGGTACTTTCAATGATAAACTACATATTATGATATATTATTAGGTATTTTCAGTGATACACTGCATATTACGTTATATTATAAGGTATTTTCAATGATACACTGCATATTACGTTATATTATAAGGAATTTTCAATGATACCCTGCATATTACGTTATATTATAAGGTATTTTCAATGATACACTGCATATTACGTTATATTATAAGGTATTTTCAATGATAAACTACGCTGTATTATAACGTATTTTCAGTGATACACTGCATATTACGTTATGTTATAAGGTATTTTCAATGATAAACTACGATATATTATAAGGTATTTTCAATGATACACTGCATATTACGTTATATTATAAGGTATTTTCAATGATAAACTACATATTATGATATATTATAAGGTATTTTCAGTGATACACTGCATATTACGTTATATAATAAGGTATTTTCAATGATAAACTACGATATATTATAAGGTATTTTCAGTGATACACTGCATATTACGTTATATTATAAGGTATTTTCAATGATAAACTACATATTATGATATATTATAAGGTATTTTCAGTGATACACTGCATATTACGTTATGTTATAAGGTATTTTCAATGATACCCTGCATATTACGTTATATTATAAGGTATTGTCAATGATGCACTGCATATTACGTTATATTATAAGGTATCTTCAATGATACACTACAAATTACGATATATTATAAAGTATTTTCAATGATACACTGCATATTACGTTATATTATAAGGTATTTTCAGTGATACACTGCATATTACGTTATATAATAAGGTATTTTCAATGATAAACTACGATATATTATAAGGTATTTTCAGTGATACACTGCATATTATGTTATATAATAAGGTATTTTCAATGATAAACTACGATATATTATAAGGTATTTTCTATGATACACTGCATATTACGTTATATTATAAGGCATTTTCAATGATACACTCCATATTACGTTATATTATAAGGTATCTTCAATGATACACTACAAATTACGATATATTATCAATTATTTTCAATGATACACTGCATATTACGTTATATTATAAGGTATTTTCAATGATAAACTACGATATATTATAAGATATTTTCAATGATACACTGCATATTACGTTATATTATAAGGTATTTTCAATGATACACTGCATATTACGTTATATTATAAAGTATTTTCAATGATAAATTACATATTATGATATATTATAAGGTATTTTCAGTGATACCCTGCATATTACGTTATATTATAAGGTATCTTCAATGATACACTACAAATTACGATATATTATCAATTATTTTCAATGATACACTGCATATTACGTTATATTATAAGGTATTTTCAATGATAAACTACGATATATTATAAGGTATTTTCAATGATACACTGCATATTACGTTATATTATAAGGTATTTTCAATGATACCCTGCATATTACGTTATATTATAGGGTATTTTCAATGATAAACTACGCTGTATTATAACGTATTTTCAGTGATACACTGCATATTACGTTATGTTATAAGATGTTTTCAATGATGAACTACTATATTTTATAAGGTATTTTCAATGATACACTGCATATTACGTTATATTATAAGGTATTTTCAGTGATACACTGCATATTACGTTATATAATAAGGTATTTTCAATGATAAACTACGATATATTATAAGGTATTTTCAGTGATACACTGCATATTACGTTATATAATAAGGTATTTTCAATGATAAACTACGATATATTATAAGGTATTTTCTATGATACACTGCATATTACGTTATATTATAAGGCATTTTCAATGATACACTCCATATTACGTTATATTATAAGGTATCTTCAATGATACACTACAAATTACGATATATTATCAATTATTTTCAATGATACACTGCATATTACGTTATATTATAAGGTATTTTCAATGATAAACTACGATATATTATAAGATTTTTTCAATGATACACTGCATATTACGTTATATTATAAGGTATTTTCAATGATACACTGCATATTACGTTATATTATAAAGTATTTTCAATGATAAATTACATATTATGATATATTATAAGGTATTTTCAGTGATACCCTCCATATTACGTTATATTATAAGGTATCTTCAATGATACACTAACAAATTACGATATATTATCAATTATTTTCAATGATACACTGCATATTACGTTATATTATAAGGTATTTTCAATGATAAACTACGATATATTATAAGGTATTTTCAATGATACACTGCATATTACGTTATATTATAAGGTATTTTCAATGATAAACTACGATATATTATAAGATATTTTCAATGATACACTGCATATTACGTTATATTATAAGGTATTTTCAATGATACACTGCATATTACGTTATATTATAAAGTATTTTCAATGATAAATTACATATTATGATATATTATAAGGTATTTTCAGTGATACCCTGCATATTACGTTATATTATAAGGTATCTTCAATGATACACTACAAATTACGATATATTATCAATTATTTTCAATGATACACTGCATATTACGTTATATTATAAGGTATTTTCAATGATAAACTACGATATATTATAAGGTATTTTCAATGATACACTGCATATTACGTTATATTATAAGGTATTTTCAATGATACCCTGCATATTACGTTATATTATAGGGTATTTTCAATGATAAACTACGCTGTATTATAACGTATTTTCAGTGATACACTGCATATTACGTTATGTTATAAGATGTTTTCAATGATGAACTACTATATTTTATAAGGTATTTTCAATGATACACTGCATATTACGTTATATTATAAGGTATTTTCAGTGATACACTGCATATTACGTTATATAATAAGGTATTTTCAATGATAAACTACGATATATTATAAGGTATTTTCAGTGATACACTGCATATTACGTTATATAATAAGGTATTTTCAATGATAAACTACGATATATTATAAGGTATTTTCTATGATACACTGCATATTACGTTATATTATAAGGCATTTTCAATGATACACTCCATATTACGTTATATTATAAGGTATCTTCAATGATACACTACAAATTACGATATATTATCAATTATTTTCAATGATACACTGCATATTACGTTATATTATAAGGTATTTTCAATGATACACTGCATATGACGTTATATTATAGGATTTTTTCAATGATACACTGCATATTACGTTATATTATAAGGTATTTTCAATGATACACTGCATATTACGTTATATTATAAAGTATTTTCAATGATAAATTACATATTATGATATATTATAAGGTATTTTCAGTGATACCCTGCATATTACGTTATATTATAAGGTATCTTCAATGATACACTACAAATTACGATATATTATCAATTATTTTCAATGATACACTGCATATTACGTTATATTATAAGGTATTTTCAATGATAAACTACGATATATTATAAGGTATTTTCAATGATACACTGCATATTACGTTATATTATAAGGTATTTTCAATGATAAACTACATATTATGATATATTATAAGGTATTTTCAGTGATACACTGCATATTACGTTATGTTATAAGGTATTTTCAATGATACCCTGCATATTACGTTATATTATAAGGTATTTTCAATGATAAACTACGCTGTATTATAACGTATTTTCAGTGATACACTGCATATTACGTTATGTTATAAGGTATTTTCAATGATAAACTACGATATATTATAAGGTATTTTCAATGATACACTGCATATTACGTTATATTATAAGGTATTTTCAATGATAAACTACATATTATGATATATTATAAGGTATTTTCAGTGATACACTGCATATTACGTTATGTTATAAGGTATTTTCAATGATAAACTACGTTATATTATAAGGTATTGTCAATGATGCACTGCATATTACGTTATATTATAAGGTATCTTCAATGATACACTACAAATTACGATATATTATAAAGTATTTTCAATGATACACTGCATATTACGTTATATTATAAGGTATTTTCAGTGATACACTGCATATTACGTTATATAATAAGGTATTTTCAATGATAAACTACGATATATTATAAGGTATTTTCAATGATACACTGCATATTACGTTATATAATAAGGTATTTTCAATGATAAACTACGATATATTATAGGTATTTTCTATGATACACTGCATATTACGTTATATTATAAGGCATTTTCAATGATACACTCCATATTACGTTATATTATAAGGTATCTTCAATGATACACTACAAATTACGATATATTATCAATTATTTTCAATGATACACTGCATATTACGTTATATTATAAGGTATTTTCAATGATAAACTACGATATATTATAAGATATTTTCAATGATACACTGCATATTACGTTATATTATAAGGTATTTTCAATGATACACTGCATATTACGTTATATTATAAAGTATTTTCAATGATAAATTACATATTATGATATATTATAAGGTATTTTCAGTGATACCCTGCATATTACGTTATATTATAAGGTATCTTCAATGATACACTGCATATTACGCTATATTATAAGGTATTTTCAATGATACACTACATATTACGTTATATTACATGGTGTTTTCAATGATACACTGCATATAATTTTATATTATAAGGTATTTTCAATGATAAACTACAATATATTATTAGGTATTTTCAATGATAAACTACAATATATTATTAGGTATTTTCAATGATACACTGCATATTACGTTATATTATAAGGTATTTTCAATGATAAAATACGATATACTATAAGGTATTTTCAATGATACACTGCATATTACGTTATATTATAAGGTATTTTCAGTGATACACTACAAATTACGATATATTATAAAGTATTTTCAGTGATACACTGCATATTACGTTATGTTATAAGGTATTTTCAATGATACACTGCATATTACGTTATATTAAAGGTATTTTCAATGATACACTGCATATTACGCTATATTATAAGGTATTTTCAATGAAACCCTGCATATTACGTTATATTATAAGGTATTTTCAATGATAAACTACGCTGTATTATAACGTATTTTCAGTGATACACTACAAATTACGATATATTATAAAGTATTTTCAATTATACACTGCATATTACGTTATATTATAAGGTATTTTCAATGATAAAATACGATATACTATAAGGTATTTTCAATGATACACTGCATATTACGTTATATTATAAGGTACTTTCAATGATAAACTACATATTATGATATATTATTAGGTATTTTCAGTGATACACTGCATATTACGTTATATTATAAGGTATTTTCAATGATACACTGCATATTACGTTATATTATAAGGTATTTTCAATGATAAAATACGATATACTATAAGGTATTTTCAATGATACACTGCATATTACGTTATATTATAAGGTACTTTCAATGATAAACTACATATTATGATATATTATTAGGTATTTTCAGTGACACACTGCATATTACGTTATATTATAAGGTATTTTCAGTGATACCCTGCATATTACGTTATATTATAAGGTATCTTCAATGATACACTGCATATTACGCTATATTATAAGGTATTTTCAATGATACACTACATATTACGTTATATTACATGGTGTTTTCAATGATACACTGCATATAATTTTATATTATAAGGTATTTTCAATGATAAACTACAATATATTATTAGGTATTTTCAATGATAAACTACAATATATTATTAGGTATTTTCAATGATACACTGCATATTACGTTATATTATAAGGTATTTTCAATGATAAAATACGATATACTATAAGGTATTTTCAATGATACACTGCATATTACGTTATATTATAAGGGTATTTTCAGTGATACACTACAAATTACGATATATTATAAAGTATTTTCAGTGATACACTGCATATTACGTTATGTTATAAGGTATTTTCAATGATACACTGCATATTACGTTATATTAAAGGTATTTTCAATGATACACTGCATATTACGCTATATTATAAGGTATTTTCAATGAAACCCTGCATATTACGTTATATTATAAAGTATTTTCAATGATAAATTACGCTGTATTATAACGTATTTTCAGTGATACACTGCATATTACGTTATGTTATAAGGTATTTTCAATGATAAACTACGATATATTATAACGTATTTTCAATAATACACTGCATATTACGTTATATTATAAGGTATTTTCAATGATACACTGCATATTACGTTATATTACATGGTGTTTTCAATGATACACTGCATATAATTTTATATTATAAGGTATTTTCAATGATAAACTACAATATATTATTAGGTATTTTCAATGATACACTGCATATTACGTTATATTATAAGGTATTTTCAATGATAAAATACGATATACTATAAGGTATTTTCAATGATACACTGCATATTACGTTATATTATAACGTATTTTCAGTGATACACTACAAATTACGATATATTATAAAGTATTTTCAATTATACACTGCATATTACGTTATATTATAAGGTATTTTCAATGATAAAATACGATATACTATAAGGTATTTTCAATGATACACTGCATATTACGTTATATTATAAGGTACTTTCAATGATAAACTACATATTATGATATATTATTAGGTATTTTCAGTGATACACTGCATATTACGTTATATTATAAGGTATTTTCAATGATACACTGCATATTACGTTATATTATAAGGTATTTTCAATGATAAAATACGATATACTATAAGGTATTTTCAATAATACACTGCATATTACGTTATATTATCAGGTATTTTCAATGATACACTGCATATTACGTTATATTACATGGTGTTTTCAATGATACACTGCATATAATTGTATATTATAAGGTATTTTCAATGATAAACTACAATATATTATTAGGTATTTTCAATGATACACTGCATATTACGTTATATTATAAGGTATTTTCAATGATAAAATACGATATACTATAAGGTATTTTCAATGATACACTGCATATTACGTTATATTATAAGCCATTTTCAATGATACACTCCATATTACGTTATATTATAAGGTATCTTCAATGATACACTACAAATTACGATATATTATCAATTATTTTCAATGATACACTGCATATTACGTTATATTATAAGGTATTTTCAATGATAAACTACGATATATTATAAGATATTTTCAATGATACACTGCATATTACGTTATATTATAAGGTATTTTCAATGATACACTGCATATTACGTTATATTATAAGGTATTTTCAATGATAAACTACGATATATTATAAGATATTTTCAATGATACACTGCATATTACGTTATATTATAAGGTATTTTCAATGATACACTGCATATTACGTTATATTATAAAGTATTTTCAATGATAAATTACATATTATGATATATTATAAGGTATTTTCAGTGATACCCTGCATATTACGTTATATTATAAGGTATCTTCAATGATACACTACAAATTACGATATATTATCAATTATTTTCAATGATACACTGCATATTACGTTATATTATAAGGTATTTTCAATGATAAACTACGATATATTAGAAGGTATTTTCAATGATACACTGCATATTACGTTATATTATAGGGTATTTTCAATGATAAACTACGCTGTATTATAACGTATTTTCAGTGATACACTGCATATTACGTTATGTTATAAGGTATTTTCAATGATAAACTACGATATATTATAAGGTATTTTCAATGATACACTGCATATTACGTTATATTATAAGGTATTTTCAATGATAAACTACATATTATGATATATTATAAGGTATTTTCAGTGATACACTGCATATTACGTTATGTTATAAGGTATTTTCAATGATACCCTGCATATTACGTTATATTATAAGGTATTTTCAGTGATACACTACAAATTACGATATATTATAAAGTATTTTCAGTGATACACTGCATATTACGTTATGTTATAAGGTATTTTCAATGATACACTGCATATTACGTTATATTAAAGGTATTTTCAATGATACACTGCATATTACGCTATATTATAAGGTATTTTCAATGAAACCCTGCATATTACGTTATATTATAAGGTATTTTCAATGATAAACTACGCTGTATTATAACGTATTTTCAGTGATACACTGCATATTACGTTATGTTATAAGGTATTTTCAATGATAAACTACGATATATTATAACGTATTTTCAATAATACACTGCATATTACGTTATATTATAAGGTATTTTCAATGATACACTGCATATTACGCTATATTATAAGGTATTTTCAATGATACACTTCATATTACGTTATATTACATGGTGTTTTCAATGATACACTGCATATAACTTTATATTATAAGGTATTTTCAATGATACACTGCATATTACGTTATATTACATGGTGTTTTCAATGATACACTGCATATAATTTTATATTATAAGGTATTTTCAATGATAAACTACAATATATTATTAGGTATTTTCAATGATACACTGCATATTACGTTATATTATAAGGTATTTTCAATGATAAAATACGATATACTATAAGGTATTTTCAATGATACACTGCATATTACGTTATATTATAAGGTATTTTCAGTGATACACTGCATATTACGTTATATAATAAGGTATTTTCAATGATAAACTACGATATATTATAAGGTATTTTCAGTGATACACTGCATATTACGTTATATAATAAGGTATTTTCAATGATAAACTACGATATATTATAAGGTATTTTCTATGATACACTGCATATTACGTTATATTATAAGGCATTTTCAATGATACACTCCATATTACGTTATATTATAAGGTATCTTCAATGATACACTGCATATTACGCTATATTATAAGGTATTTTCAATGATACACTGCATATTACGTTATATTATAAGGTATTGTCAATGATGCACTGCATATTACGTTATATTATAAGGTATCTTCAATGATACACTGCATATTACGTTATATTATAAGGTATTTTCAGTGATACACTGCATATTACGTTATATAATAAGGTATTTTCAATGATAAACTACGATATATTATAAGGTATTTTCTATGATACACTGCATATTACGTTATATTATAAGGCATTTTCAATGATACACTCCATATTACGTTATATTATAAGGTATCTTCAATGATACACTACAAATTACGATATATTATCAATTATTTTCAATGATACACTGCATATTACGTTATATTATAAGGTATTTTCAATGATAAACTACGATATATTATAAGATATTTTCAATGATACACTGCATATTACGTTATATTATCAGGTATTTTCAATGATACACTGCATATTACGTTATATTATAAAGTATTTTCAATGATAAATTACATATTATGATATATTATAAGGTATTTTCAGTGATACCCTGCATATTACGTTATATTATAAGGTATCTTCAATGATACACTGCATATTACGCTATATTATAAGGTATTTTCAATGATACACTGCATATTACGTTATATTATAAGGTATTTTCAGTGATACACTACAAATTACGATATATTATAAAGTATTTTCAGTGATACACTGCATATTACGTTATGTTATAAGGTATTTTCAATGATACACTGCATATTACGTTATATTAAAGGTATTTTCAATGATACACTGCATATTACGCTATATTATAAGGTATTTTCAATGAAACCCTGCATATTACGTTATATTATAAGGTATTTTCAATGATAAACTACGCTGTATTATAACGTATTTTCAGTGATACACTGCATATTACGTTATGTTATAAGGTATTTTCAATGATAAACTACGATATATTATAACGTATTTTCAATAATACACTGCATATTACGTTATATTATAAGGTATTTTCAATGATACACTGCATATTACGCTATATTATAAGGTATTTTCAATGATACACTTCATATTACGTTATATTACATGGTGTTTTCAATGATACACTGCATATAACTTTATATTATAAGGTATTTTCAATGATACACTGCATATTACGTTATATTACATGGTATTTTCAATGATACACTGCATATAATTTTATATTATAAGGTATTTTCAATGATAAACTACAATATATTATTAGGTATTTTCAATGATACACTGCATATTACGTTATATTATAAGGTATTTTCAATGATAAAATACGATATACTATAAGGTATTTTCAATGATACACTGCATATTACGTTATATTATAAGGTACTTTCAATGATAAACTACATATTATGATATATTATTAGGTATTTTCAGTGATACACTGCATATTACGTTATATTATAAGGTATTTTCAATGATACACTGCATATTACGTTATATTATAAGGTATTTTCAATGATACCCTGCATATTATGATATATTATAAGGTATTTTCAGTGACACACTGCATATTACGTTATATTATAAGGTATTTTCAGTGATACACTGCATAATACGTTATGTTATAAGGTATTTTCAATGATAAACTACGATATATTATAAGGTATTTTCAATTATACACTGCATATTACGTTATATTATAAGCTATTTTCAATGATACCCTGCATATTACGTTATATTATAAGGTATTTTCAATGATAAACTACGCTGTATTATAACGTATTTTCAGTGATACACTGCATATTACGTTATGTTATAAGGTATTTTCAATGATAAATTACGATATATTATAAGGTATTTTCAATGATACACTGCATATTACGTTATATTATAAGGTATTTTCAATGATAAACTACATATTATGATATATTATAAGGTATTTTCAGTGATACACTGCATATTACGTTATATAATAAGGTATTTTCATTGATAAACTACGATATATTATAAGGTATTTTCAGTGATACACTGCATATTACGTTATATAATAAGGTATTTTCAATGATAAACTACGATATATTATAAGGTATTTTCTATGATACACTGCATATTACGTTATATTATAAGGCATTTTCAATGATACACTCCATATTACGTTATATTATAAGGTATTTTCAATGATAAACTACGATATATTATAAGGTATTTTCAATGATACACTACATATTAGGTTATATTATAAGGTATTTTCCGTGATACACTGCATATTACGTTATATTATAAAGTATTTTCAATGATAAACTACATATTATGATATATTATAAGGTATTTTCAGTGATACACTGCATATTACGTTATATTATAAGGTATCTTCAATGATACACTGCATATTACGCTATATTATAAGGTATTTTCAATGATACACTGCATATTACGTTATATTACATGGTGTTTTCAATGATACACTGCATATAACTTTATATTATAAGGTATTTTCAATGATACACTGCATATTACGTTATATTACATGGTGTTTTCAATGATACACTGCATATAATTTTATATTATAAGGTATTTTCAATGATAAACTACAATATATTATTAGGTATTTTCAATGATACACTGCATATTACGTTATATTATAAGGTATTTTCAATGATACACTGCATATTACGCTATATTATAAGGTATTTTCAATGAAACCCTGCATATTACGTTATATTATAAGGTATTTTCAATGATAAACTACGCTGTATTATAACGTATTTTCAGTGATACACTGCATATTACGTTATGTTATAAGGTATTTTCAATGATAAACTACGATATATTATAACGTATTTTCAATTATACACTGCATATTACGTTATATTATAAGCTATTTTCAATGATACCCTGCATATTACGTTATATTATAAGGTATTTTCAATGATAAACTACGCTGTATTATAACGTATTTTCAGTGATACACTGCATATTACGTTATGTTATAAGGTATTTTCAATGATAAATTACGATATATTATAAGGTATTTTCAATGATACACTGCATATTACGTTATATTATAAGGTATTTTCAATGATAAACTACATATTATGATATATTATAAGGTATTTTCAGTGATACACTGCATATTACGTTATATAATAAGGTATTTTCATTGATAAACTACGATATATTATAAGGTATTTTCAGTGATACACTGCATATTACGTTATATAATAAGGTATTTTCAATGATAAACTACGATATATTATAAGGTATTTTCTATGATACACTGCATATTACGTTATATTATAAGGCATTTTCAATGATACACTCCATATTACGTTATATTATAAGGTATTTTCAATGATAAACTACGATATATTATAAGGTATTTTCAATGATACACTACATATTAGGTTATATTATAAGGTATTTTCCGTGATACACTGCATATTACGTTATATTATAAAGTATTTTCAATGATAAACTACATATTACGTTGTATTATAAGGTATTTTCAGTGATACCCTGCATATTACGTTATATTATAAGGTATCTTCAATGATACACTGCATATTACGCTATATTATAAGGTATTTTCAATGATACACTGCATATTACGTTATATTACATGGTGTTTTCAATGATACACTGCATATAACTTTATATTATAAGGTATTTTCAATGATACACTGCATATTACGTTATATTACATGGTGTTTTCAATGATACACTGCATATAATTTTATATTATAAGGTATTTTCAATGATAAACTACAATATATTATTAGGTATTTTCAATGATACACTGCATATTACGTTATATTATAAGGTATTTTCAATGATAAAATACGATATACTATGAGGTATTTTCAATGATACACTGTATATTACGTTATATTATAAGGTATTTTCAGTGATACACTACAAATTACGATATATTATAAAGTATTTTCAGTGATACACTGCATATTACGTTATGTTGTAAGGTATTTTCAATGATACACTGCATATTACGTTATATTATAGGTATTTTCAATGATACACTGCATATTACGCTATATTATAAGGTATTTTCAATGAAACCCTGCATATTACGTTATATTATAAGGTATTTTCAATGATAAACTACGCTGTATTATAACGTATTTTCAGTGATACACTGCATATTACGTTATGTTATAAGGTATTTTCAATGATAAACTACGATATATTATAACGTATTTTCAATAATACACTGCATATTACGTTATATTATAAGGTATTTTCAATGATATACTGCATATTACGCTATATTATAAGGTATTTTCAATGATACACTGCATATTACGTTATATTACATGGTGTTTTCAATGATACACAGCATATAACTTTATATTATAAGGTATTTTCAATGATACACTGCATATTACGTTATATTACATGGTGTTTTCAATGATACACTGCATATAATTTTATATTATAAGGTATTTTCAATGATAAACTACAATATATTATTAGGTATTTTCAATGATACACTGCATATTACGTTATATTATAAGGTATTTTCAATGATAAAATACGATATACTATAAGGTATTTTCAATGATACACTGCATATTACGTTATATTATAAGGTATTTTCAGTGATACACTACAAATTACGATATATTATAAAGTATTTTCAATGATACACTGCATATTACGTTATATTATAAGGTATTTTCAATGATAAAATACGATATACTATAAGGTATTTTCAATGATACACTGCATATTACGTTATATTATAAGGTATTTTCAATGATAAACTACATATTATGATATATTATAAGGTATTTTCAGTGACACACTGCATATTACGTTATATTATAAGGTATTTTCAGTGATACACTGCATAATACGTTATGTTATAAGGTATTTTCAATGATAAACTACGATATATTATAAGGTATTTTCAATTATACACTGCATATTACGTTATATTATAAGCTATTTTCAGTGATACACTGCATATTACGTTATGTTATAAGGTATTTTCAATGATAAACTACGATATATTATAAGGTATTTTCAATGATAAACTACGATATATTATAAGATATTTTCAATGATACACTGCATATTACGTTATATTATAAGGTATTTTCAATGATACACTGCATATTACGTTATATTATAAAGTATTTTCAATGATAAATTACATATTATGATATATTATAAGGTATTTTCAGTGATACCCTGCATATTACGTTATATTATAAGGTATCTTCAATGATACACTACAAATTACGATATATTATCAATTATTTTCAATGATACACTGCATATTACGTTATATTATAAGGTATTTTCAATGATAAACTACGATATATTATAAGGTATTTTCAATGATACACTGCATATTACGTTATATTATAAGGTATTTTCAATGATACCCTGCATATTACGTTATATTATAGGGTATTTTCAATGATAAACTACGCTGTATTATAACGTATTTTCAGTGATACACTGCATATTACGTTATGTTATAAGGTATTTTCAATGATAAACTACGATATATTATAAGGTATTTTCAATGATACACTGCATATTACGTTATATTATAAGGTATTTTCAATGATAAACTACATATTATGATATATTATAAGGTATTTTCAGTGATACACTGCATATTACGTTATATTATAAGGTATTTTCAATGATAAACTACGATATATTATAAGATATTTTCAATGATACACTGCATATTACGTTATATTATAAGGTATTTTCAATGATAAACTACGATATATTATAAGATATTTTCAATGATACACTGCATATTACGTTATATTATAAGGTATTTTCAATGATACACTGCATATTACGTTATATTATAAAGTATTTTCAATGATAAATTACATATTATGATATATTATAAGGTATTTTCAGTGATACCCTGCATATTACGTTATATTATAAGGTATCTTCAATGATACACTGCATATTACGCTATATTATAAGGTATTTTCAATGATACACTGCATATTACGTTATATTACATGGTGTTTTCAATGATACACTGCATATAACTTTATATTATAAGGTATTTTCAATGATACACTGCATATTACGTTATATTACATGGTGTTTTCAATGATACACTGCATATAATTTTATATTATAAGGTATTTTCAATGATAAACTACAATATATTATTAGGTATTTTCAATGATACACTGCATATTACGTTATATTATAAGGTATTTTCAATGATAAAATACGATATACTATAAGGTATTTTCAATGATACACTGCATATTACGTTATATTATAAGGTATTTTCAGTGATACACTACAAATTACGATATATTATAAAGTATTTTCAGTGATACACTGCATATTACGTTATGTTATAAGGTATTTTCAATGATACACTGCATAGTACGTTATATTAAAGGTATTTTCAATGATACACTGCATATTACGCTATATTATAAGGTATTTTCAATGAAACCCTGCATATTACGTTATATTATAAGGTATTTTCAATGATAAACTACGCTGTATTATAACGTATTTTCAGTGATACACTGCATATTACGTTATGTTATAAGGTATTTTCAATGATAAACTACGATATATTATAACGTATTTTCAATAATACACTGCATATTACGTTATATTATAAGGTATTTTCAATGATACACTGCATATTACGCTATATTATAAGGTATTTTCAATGATACACTTCATATTACGTTATATTACATGGTGTTTTCAATGATACACTGCATATAACTTTATATTATAAGGTATTTTCAATGATACACTGCATATTACGTTATATTACATGGTGTTTTCAATGATACACTGCATATAATTTTATATTATAAGGTATTTTCAATGATAAAATACAATATATTATTAGGTATTTTCAATGATACACTGCATATTACGTTATATTATAAGGTATTTTCAATGATAAAATACGATATACTATAAGGTATTTTCAATGATACACTGCATATTACGTTATATTATAAGGTACTTTCAATGATAAACTACATATTATGATATATTATTAGGTATTTTCAGTGATACACTGCATATTACGTTATATTATAAGGTATTTTCAATGATACACTGCATATTACGTTATATTATAAGGTATTTTCAATGATACCCTGCATATTACGTTATATTATAAGGTATTTTCAATGATACACTGCATATTACGTTATATTATAAGGTATTTTCAATGATAAACTACATATTATGATATATTATAAGGTATTTTCAGTGACACACTGCATATTACGTTATATTATAAGGTATTTTCAGTGATACACTGCATAATACGTTATGTTATAAGGTATTTTCAATGATAAACTACGATATATTATAAGGTATTTTCAATGATACACTGCATATTACGTTATATTATAAGGTATTTTCAATGAAACCCTGCATATTACGTTATATTATAAGGTATTTTCAATGATAAACTACGCTGTATTATAACGTATTTTCAGTGATACACTGCATATTACGTTATGTTATAAGGTATTTTCAATGATAAATTACGATATATTATAAGGTATTTTCAATGATACACTGCATATTACGTTATATTATAAGGTATTTTCAATGATAAACTACATATTATGATATATTATAAGGTATTTTCAGTGATACACTGCATATTACGTTATATTATAAAGTATTTTCAATGATAAATTACATATTATGATATATTATAAGGTATTTTCAGTGATACCCTGCATATTACGTTATATTATAAGGTATTTTCAATGATACACTGCATATAACTTTATATTATAAGGTATTTTCAATGATACACTGCATATTACGTTATATTACATGGTGTTTTCAATGATACACTGCATATAATTTTATATTATAAGGTATTTTCAATGATAAACTACAATATATTATTAGGTATTTTCAATGATACACTGCATATTACGTTATATTATAAGGTATTTTCAATGATAAAATACGATATACTATGAGGTATTTTCAATGATACACTGTATATTACGTTATATTATAAGGTATTTTCAGTGATACACTACAAATTACGATATATTATAAAGTATTTTCAGTGATACACTGCATATTACGTTATGTTATAAGGTATTTTCAATGATACACTGCATATTACGTTATATTAAAGGTATTTTCAATGATACACTGCATATTACGCTATATTATAAGGTATTTTCAATGAAACCCTGCATATTACGTTATATTATAAGGTATTTTCAATGATAAACTACGCTGTATTATAACGTATTTTCAGTGATACACTGCATATTACGTTATGTTATAAGGTATTTTCAATGATAAACTACGATATATTATAACGTATTTTCAATAATACACTGCATATTACGTTATATTATAAGGTATTTTCAATGATATACTGCATATTACGCTATATTATAAGGTATTTTCAATGATACACTGCATATTACGTTATATTACATGGTGTTTTCAATGATACACTGCATATAACTTTATATTATAAGGTATTTTCAATGATACACTGCATATTACGTTATATTACATGGTGTTTTCAATGATACACTGCATATAATTTTATATTATAAGGTATTTTCAATGATAAACTACGATATATTATTAGGTATTTTCAATGATACACTGCATATTACGTTATATTATAAGGTATTTTCAATGATAAAATACGATATACTATAAGGTATTTTCAATGATACACTGCATATTACGTTATATTATAAGGTATTTTCAATGATAAACTACATATTATGATATATTATAAGGTATTTTCAGTGACACACTGCATATTACGTTATATTATAAGGTATTTTCAGTGATACACTGCATAATACGTTATGTTATAAGGTATTTTAAATGATAAACTACGATATATTATAAGGTATTTTCAATTATACACTGCATATTACGTTATATTATAAGCTATTTTCAATGATACCCTGCATATTACGTTATATTATAAGGTATTTTCAATGATAAACTACGTTATATTATAAGGTATTTTCAACGATACACTGCATATTACGTTATGTTATAAGGTATTTTCAATGATAAACTACGATATATTATAAGGTATTTTCAATGATACACTGCATATTACGTTATATTATAAGGTATTTTCAATGATAAACTACGATATATTATAAGATATTTTCAATGATACACTGCATATTACGTTATATTATAAGGTATTTTCAATGATACACTGCATATTACGTTATATTATAAAGTATTTTCAATGATAAATTACATATTATGATATATTATAAGGTATTTTCAGTGATACCCTGCATATTACGTTATATTATAAGGTATCTTCAATGATACACTACAAATTACGATATATTATCAATTATTTTCAATGATACACTGCATATTACGTTATATTATAAGGTATTTTCAATGATAAACTACGATATATTATAAGGAATTTTCACTGATACACTGCATATTACGTTATATTATAAGGTATTTTCAATGATAGCCGGCATATTACATTATATTATAGGGTATTTTCAATGATAAACTACGCTGTATTATAACGTATTTTCAGTGATACACTGCATATTACGTTATGTTATAAGGTATTTTCAATGATAAACTACGATATATTATAAGGTATTTTCTATGATACACTGCATATTACGTTATATTATAAGGTATTTTCAATGATAAACTACATATTATGATATATTATAAGGTATTTTCAGTGATACACTGCATATTACGTTATATTATAAGGTATCTTCAATGATACCCTGCATATTACGTTATATTATAAGGTATTTTCAATGATAAACTACGCTGTATTATAACGTATTTTCAGTGATACACTGCATATTACGTTATGTTATAAGGTATTTTCAATGATAAACTACGATATATTATAAGGTATTTTCAATGATACACTGCATATTACGTTATATTATAAGGTATTTTCAATGATAAACTACATATTATGATATATTATAAGGTATTTTCAGTGATACACTGCATATTACGTTATGTTATAAGGTATTTTCAATGATACCCTGCATATTACGTTATATTATAAGGTATTTTCAGTGATACACTGCATATTACGTTATATAATAAGGTATTTTCAATGATAAACTACAATATATTATTAGGTATTTTCAATGATACACTGCATATTACGTTATATTATAAGGTATTTTCAATGATAAAATACGATATACTATGAGGTATTTTCAATGATACACTGTATATTACGTTATATTATAAGGTATTTTCAGTGATACACTACAAATTACGATATATTATAAAGTATTTTCAGTGATACACTGCATATTACGTTATGTTATAAGGTATTTTCAATGATACACTGCATATTACGTTATATTAAAGGTATTTTTAATGATACACTGCATATTACGCTATATTATAAGGTATTTTCAATGAAACCCTGCATATTACGTTATATTATAAGGTATTTTCAATGATAAACTACGCTGTATTATAACGTATTTTCAGTGATACACTGCATATTACGTTATGTTATAAGGTATTTTCAATGATAAACTACGATATATTATAACGTATTTTCAATAATACACTGCATATTACGTTATATTATAAGGTATTTTCAATGATACACTGCATATTACGCTATATTATAAGGTATTTTCAATGATACACTGCATATTACGTTATATTACATGGTGTTTTCAATGATACACTGCATATAACTTTATATTATAAGGTATTTTCAATGATACACTGCATATTACGTTATATTACATGGTGTTTTCAATGATACACTGCATATAATTTTATATTATAAGGTATTTTCAATGATAAACTACAATATATTATTAGGTATTTTCAATGATAAACTACATATTATGATATATTATAAGGTATTTTCAGTGACACACTGCATATTACGTTATATTATAAGGTATTTTCAGTGATACACTGCATAATACGTTATGTTATAAGGTATTTTCAATGATAAACTACGATATATTATAAGATATTTTCAATGATACACTGCATATTACGTTATATTATAAGGTATTTTCAATGATACACTGCATATTACGTTATATTATAAAGTATTTTCAATGATAAATTACATATTATGATATATTATAAGGTATTTTCAGTGATACCCTGCATATTACGTTATATTATAAGGTATCTTCAATGATACACTACAAATTACGATATATTATCAATTATTTTCAATGATACACTGCATATTACGTTATATTATAAGGTATTTTCAATGATAAACTACGATATATTATAAGGTATTTTCAATGATACACTGCATATTACGTTATATTATAAGGTATTTTCAATGATACCCTGCATATTACGTTATATTATAGGGTATTTTCAATGATAAACTACGCTGTATTATAACGTATTTTCAGTGATACACTGCATATTACGTTATGTTATAAGGTATTTTCAATGATAAACTACGATATATTATAAGGTATTTTCAATGATACACTGCATATTACGTTATATTATAAGGTATTTTCAATGATAAACTACATATTATGATATATTATAAGGTATTTTCAGTGATACACTGCATATTACGTTATGTTATAAGGTATTTTCAATGATACCCTGCATATTACGTTATATTATAAGGTATTTTCAATGATAAACTACGCTGTATTATAACGTATTTTCAGTGATACACTGCATATTACGTTATGTTATAAGGTATTTTCAATGATAAACTACTATATATTATAAGGTATTTTCAATGATACACTGCATATTACGTTATATTATAAGGTATTTTCAATGATAAACTACATATTATGATATATTATAAGGTATTTTCAGTGATACACTGCATATTACGTTATGTTATAAGGTATTTTCAATGATACCCTGCATATTACGTTATATTATAAGGTATTTTCAGTGATACACTGCATATTACGTTATATAATAAGGTATTTTCAATGATAAACTACAATATATTATTAGGTATTTTCAATGATACACTGCATATTACGTTATATTATAAGGTATTTTCAATGATAAAATACGATATACTATGAGGTATTTTCAATGATACACTGTATATTACGTTATATTATAAGGTATTTTCAGTGATACACTACAAATTACGATATATTATAAAGTATTTTCAGTGATACACTGCATATTACGTTATGTTATAAGGTATTTTCAATGATACACTGCATATTACGTTATATTAAAGGTATTTTTAATGATACACTGCATATTACGCTATATTATAAGGTATTTTCAATGAAACCCTGCATATTACGTTATATTATAAGGTATTTTCAATGATAAACTACGCTGTATTATAACGTATTTTCAGTGATACACTGCATATTACGTTATGTTATAAGGTATTTTCAATGATAAACTACGATATATTATAACGTATTTTCAATAATACACTGCATATTACGTTATATTATAAGGTATTTTCAATGATATACTGCATATTACGCTATATTATAAGGTATTTTCAATGATACACTGCATATTACGTTATATTACATGGTGTTTTCAATGATACACTGCATATAACTTTATATTATAAGGTATTTTCAATGATACACTGCATATTACGTTATATTACATGGTGTTTTCAATGATACACTGCATATAACTTTATATTATAAGGTATTTTCAATGATAAACTACAATATATTATGAGGTATTTTCAATGATAAACTACATATTATGATATATTATAAGGTATTTTCAGTGACACACTGCATATTACGTTATATTATAAGGTATTTTCAGTGATACACTGCATAATACGTTATGTTATAAGGTATTTTCAATGATAAACTACGATATATTATAAGGTATTTTCAATGATACACTGCATATTACGTTATATTATAAAGTATTTTCAATGATAAATTACATATTATGATATATTATAAGGTATTTTCAGTGATACCCTGCATATTACGTTATATTATAAGGTATCTTCAATGATACACTACAAATTACGATATATTATCAATTATTTTCAATGATACACTGCATATTACGTTATATTATAAGGTATTTTCAATGATAAACTACGATATATTATAAGGTATTTTCAATGATACACTGCATATTACGTTATATTATAAGGTATTTTCAATGATACCCTGCATATTACGTTATATTATAGGGTATTTTCAATGATAAACTACGCTGTATTATAACGTATTTTCAGTGATACACTGCATATTACGTTATGTTATAAGGTATTTTCAATGATAAACTACGATATATTATAAGGTATTTTCAATGATACACTGCATATTACGTTATATTATAAGGTATTTTCAATGATAAACTACATATTATGATATATTATAAGGTATTTTCAGTGATACACTGCATATTACGTTATATTATAAGGTATTTTCAATGATACCCTGCATATTACGTTATATTATAAGGTATTTTCAATGATAAACTACGCTGTATTATAACGTATTTTCAGTGATACACTGCATATTACGTTATGTTATAAGGTATTTTCAATGATAAACTACGATATATTATAAGGTATTTTCAATGATACACTGCATATTACGTTATATTATAAGGTATTTTCAATGATAAACTACATATTATGATATATTATAAGGTATTTTCAGTGATACACTGCATATTACGTTATGTTATAAGGTATTTTCAATGATACCCTGCATATTACGTTATATTATAAGGTATTTTCAGTGATACACTGCATATTACGTTATATAATAAGGTATTTTCAATGATAAACTACAATATATTATTAGGTATTTTCAATGATACACTGCATATTACGTTATATTATAAGGTATTTTCAATGATAAAATACGATATACTATGAGGTATTTTCAATGATACACTGTATATTACGTTATATTATAAGGTATTTTCAGTGATACACTACAAATTACGATATATTATAAAGTATTTTCAGTGATACACTGCATATTACGTTATGTTATAAGGTATTTTCAATGATACACTGCATATTACGTTATATTAAAGGTATTTTCAATGATACACTGCATATTACGCTATATTATAAGGTATTTTCAATGATACACTGCATATTACGTTATATTACATGGTGTTTTCACTGATACACTGCATATAACTTTATATTATAAGGTATTTTCAATGATACACTGCATATTACGTTATATTATAAGGTATTTTCAATGATATACTGCATATTACGCTATATTATAAGGTATTTTCAATGATACACTGCATATTACGTTATATTACATGGTGTTTTCAATGATACAGTGCATATAACTTTATATTATAAGGTATTTTCAATGATACACTGCATATTACGTTATATTACATGGTGTTTTCAATGATACACTGCATATAATTTTATATTATAAGGTATTTTCAATGATAAACTACAATATATTATTAGGTATTTTCAATGATACACTGCATATTACGTTATATTATAAGGTATTTTCAATGATAAAATACGATATACTATAAGGTATTTTCAATGATACACTGCATATTACGTTATATTATAAGGTATTTTCAATGATATACTGCATATTACGCTATATTATAAGGTATTTTCAATGATACACTGCATATTACGTTATATTACATGGTGTTTTCAATGATACAGTGCATATAACTTTATATTATAAGGTATTTTCAATGATACACTGCATATTACGTTATATTACATGGTGTTTTCAATGATACACTGCATATAATTTTATATTATAAGGTATTTTCAATGATAAACTACAATATATTATTAGGTATTTTCAATGATACACTGCATATTACGTTATATTATAAGGTATTTTCAATGATAAAATACGATATACTATAAGGTATTTTCAATGATACACTGCATATTACGTTATATTATAAGGTATTTTCAGTGATACACTACAAATTACGATATATTATAAAGTATTTTCAATGATACACTGCATATTACGTTATATTATAAGGTATTTTCAATGATAAAATACGATATACTATAAGGTATTTTCAATGATACACTGCATATTACGTTATAAATTTAGGTATTTTCAATGATAAACTACATATTATGATATATTATAAGGTATTTTCAGTGACACACTGCATATTACGTTATATTATAAGGTATTTTCAGTGATACACTGCATAATACGTTATGTTATAAGGTATTTTCAATGATAAACTACGATATATTATAAGGTATTTTCAATTATACACTGCATATTACGTTATATTATAAGCTATTTTCAATGATACCCTGCATATTACGTTATATTATAAGGTATTTTCAATGATAAACTACGCTGTATTATAACGTATTTTCAGTGATACACTGCATATTACGTTATGTTATAAGGTATTTTCAATGATAAACTACGATATATTATAAGGTATTTTCAATGATACACTGCATATTACGTTATATTATAAGGTATTTTCAATGATAAACTACATATTACGATATATTATAAGGTATTTTCAATGATACACTACATATTAGGTTATATTATAAGGTATTTTCCGTGATACACTGCATATTACGTTATATTATAAAGTATTTTCAATGATAAACTACATATTACGTTGTATTATAAGGTATTTTCAATGATACACTGCATATTACGTTATATTATAAGGTATTTTCAATGATACACTGCATATAACTTTATATTATAAGGTATTTTCAATGATACACTGCATATTACGTTATATTACATGGTGTTTTCAATGATACACTGCATATAATTTTATATTATAAGGTATTTTCAATGATAAACTACAATATATTATTAGGTATTTTCAATGATACACTGCATATTACGTTATATTATAAGGTATTTTCAATGATAAAATACGATATACTATGAGGTATTTTCAATGATACACTGTATATTACGTTATATTATAAGGTATTTTCAGTGATACACTACAAATTACGATATATTATAAAGTATTTTCAGTGATACACTGCATATTACGTTATGTTATAAGGTATTTTCAATGATACACTGCATATTACGTTATATTAAAGGTATTTTCAATGATACACTGCATATTACGCTATATTATAAGGTATTTTCAATGAAACCCTGCATATTACGTTATATTATAAGGTATTTTCAATGATAAACTACGCTGTATTATAACGTATTTTCAGTGATACACTGCATATTACGTTATGTTATAAGGTATTTTCAATGATAAACTACGATATATTATAACGTATTTTCAATAATACACTGCATATTACGTTATATTATAAGGTATTTTCAATGATACACTGCATATTACGCTATATTATAAGGTATTTTCAATGATACACTGCATATTACGTTATATTACATGGTGTTTTCAATGATACACTGCATATAACTTTATATTATAAGGTATTTTCAATGATACACTGCATATTACGTTATATTACATGGTGTTTTCAATGATACACTGCATATAATTTTATATTATAAGGTATTTTCAATGATAAACTACAATATATTATTAGGTATTTTCAATGATACACTGCATATTACGTTATATTATAAGGTATTTTCAATGATAAAATACGATATACTATAAGGTATTTTCAATGATACACTGCATATTACGTTATATTATAAGGTATTTTCAATGATAAACTACATATTATGATATATTATAAGGTATTTTCAGTGACACACTGCATATTACGTTATATTATAAGGTATTTTCAGTGATACACTGCATAATACGTTATGTTATAAGGTATTTTAAATGATAAACTACGATATATTATAAGGTATTTTCAATTATACACTGCATATTACGTTATATTATAAGCTATTTTCAATGATACCCTGCATATTACGTTATATTATAAGGTATTTTCAATGATAAACTACGCTGTATTATAACGTATTTTCAGTGATACACTGCATATTACGTTATGTTATAAGGTATTTTCAATGATAAACTACGATATATTATAAGGTATTTTCAATGATACACTGCATATTACGTTATATTATAAGGTATTTTCAATGATAAACTACGATATATTATAAGATATTTTCAATGATACACTGCATATTACGTTATATTATAAGGTATTTTCAATGATACACTGCATATTACGTTATATTATAAAGTATTTTCAATGATAAATTACATATTATGATATATTATAAGGTATTTTCAGTGATACCCTGCATATTACGTTATATTATAAGGTATCTTCAATGATACACTACAAATTACGATATATTATCAATTATTTTCAATGATACACTGCATATTACGTTATATTATAAGGTATTTTCAATGATAAACTACGATATATTATAAGGTATTTTCAATGATACACTGCATATTACGTTATATTATAAGGTATTTTCAATGATACCCTGCATATTACGTTATATTATAGGGTATTTTCAATGATAAACTACGCTGTATTATAACGTATTTTCAGTGATACACTGCATATTACGTTATGTTATAAGGTATTTTCAATGATAAACTACGATATATTATAAGGTATTTTCAATGATACACTGCATATTACGTTATATTATAAGGTATTTTCAATGATAAACTACATATTATGATATATTATAAGGTATTTTCAGTGATACACTGCATATTACGTTATGTTATAAGGTATTTTCAATGATACCCTGCATATTACGTTATATTATAAGGTATTTTCAATGATAAACTACGCTGTATTATAACGTATTTTCAGTGATACACTGCATATTACGTTATGTTATAAGGTATTTTCAATGATAAACTACGATATATTATAAGGTATTTTCAATGATACACTGCATATTACGTTATATTATAAGGTATTTTCAATGATAAACTACATATTATGATATATTATAAGGTATTTTCAGTGATACACTGCATATTACGTTATGTTATAAGGTATTTTCAATGATACCCTGCATATTACGTTATATTATAAGGTATTTTCAGTGATACACTGCATATTACGTTATATAATAAGGTATTTTCAATGATAAACTACAATATATTATTAGGTATTTTCAATGATACACTGCATATTACGTTATATTATAAGGTATTTTCAATGATAAAATACGATATACTATGAGGTATTTTCAATGATACACTGTATATTACGTTATATTATAAGGTATTTTCAGTGATACACTACAAATTACGATATATTATAAAGTATTTTCAGTGATACACTGCATATTACGTTATGTTATAAGGTATTTTCAATGATACACTGCATATTACGTTATATTAAAGGTATTTTCAATGATACACTGCATATTACGCTATATTATAAGGTATTTTCAATGAAACCCTGCATATTACGTTATATTGTAAGGTATTTTCAATGATAAACTACGCTGTATTATAACGTATTTTCAGTGATACACTGCATATTACGTTATGTTATAAGGTATTTTCAATGATAAACTACGATATATTATAACGTATTTTCAATAATACACTGCATATTACGTTATATTATAAGGTATTTTCAATGATATACTGCATATTACGCTATATTATAAGGTATTTTCAATGATACACTGCATATTACGTTATATTACATGGTGTTTTCAATGATACACTGCATATAACTTTATATTATAAGGTATTTTCAATGATACACTGCATATTACGTTATATTACATGGTGTTTTCAATGATACACTGCATATAATTTTATATTATAAGGTATTTTCAATGATAAACTACAATATATTATTAGGTATTTTCAATGATAAACTACATATTATGATATATTATAAGGTATTTTCAGTGACACACTGCATATTACGTTATATTATAAGGTATTTTCAGTGATACACTGCATAATACGTTATGTTATAAGGTATTTTCAATGATAAACTACGATATATTATAAGGTATTTTCAATGATACACTGCATATTACGTTATATTATAAAGTATTTTCAATGATAAATTACATATTATGATATATTATAAGGTATTTTCAGTGATACCCTGCATATTACGTTATATTATAAGGTATCTTCAATGATACACTACAAATTACGATATATTATCAATTATTTTCAATGATACACTGCATATTACGTTATATTATAAGGTATTTTCAATGATAAACTACGATATATTATAAGGTATTTTCAATGATACACTGCATATTACGTTATATTATAAGGTATTTTCAATGATACCCTGCATATTACGTTATATTATAGGGTATTTTCAATGATAAACTACGCTGTATTATAACGTATTTTCAGTGATACACTGCATATTACGTTATGTTATAAGGTATTTTCAATGATAAACTACGATATATTATAAGGTATTTTCAATGATACACTGCATATTACGTTATATTATAAGGTATTTTCAATGATAAACTACATATTATGATATATTATAAGGTATTTTCAGTGATACACTGCATATTACGTTATGTTATAAGGTATTTTCAATGATACCCTGCATATTACGTTATATTATAAGGTATTTTCAATGATAAACTACGCTGTATTATAACGTATTTTCAGTGATACACTGCATATTACGTTATGTTATAAGGTATTTTCAATGATAAACTACGATATATTATAAGGTATTTTCAATGATACACTGCATATTACGTTATATTATAAGGTATTTTCAATGATAAACTACATATTATGATATATTATAAGGTATTTTCAGTGATACACTGCATATTACGTTATGTTATAAGGTATTTTCAATGATACCCTGCATATTACGTTATATTATAAGGTATTTTCAGTGATACACTGCATATTACGTTATATAATAAGGTATTTTCAATGATAAACTACAATATATTATTAGGTATTTTCAATGATACACTGCATATTACGTTATATTATAAGGTATTTTCAATGATAAAATACGATATACTATGAGGTATTTTCAATGATACACTGTATATTACGTTATATTATAAGGTATTTTCAGTGATACACTACAAATTACGATATATTATAAAGTATTTTCAGTGATACACTGCATATTACGTTATGTTATAAGGTATTTTCAATGATACACTGCATATTACGTTATATTAAAGGTATTTTCAATGATACACTGCATATTACGCTATATTATAAGGTATTTTCAATGATACACTGCATATTACGTTATATTACATGGTGTTTTCAATGATACACTGCATATAACTTTATATTATAAGGTATTTTCAATGATACACTGCATATTACGTTATATTATAAGGTATTTTCAATGATATACTGCATATTACGCTATATTATAAGGTATTTTCAATGATACACTGCATATTACGTTATATTACATGGTGTTTTCAATGATACAGTGCATATAACTTTATATTATAAGGTATTTTCAATGATACACTGCATATTACGTTATATTACATGGTGTTTTCAATGATACACTGCATATAATTTTATATTATAAGGTATTTTCAATGATAAACTACAATATATTATTAGGTATTTTCAATGATACACTGCATATTACGTTATATTATAAGGTATTTTCAATGATAAAATACGATATACTATAAGGTATTTTCAATGATACACTGCATATTACGTTATATTATAAGGTATTTTCAGTGATACACTACAAATTACGATATATTATAAAGTATTTTCAATGATACACTGCATATTACGTTATATTATAAGGTATTTTCAATGATAAAATACGATATACTATAAGGTATTTTCAATGATACACTGCATATTACGTTATAAATTTAGGTATTTTCAATGATAAACTACATATTATGATATATTATAAGGTATTTTCAGTGACACACTGCATATTACGTTATATTATAAGGTATTTTCAGTGATACACTGCATAATACGTTATGTTATAAGGTATTTTCAATGATAAACTACGATATATTATAAGGTATTTTCAATTATACACTGCATATTACGTTATATTATAAGCTATTTTCAATGATACCCTGCATATTACGTTATATTATAAGGTATTTTCAATGATAAACTACGCTGTATTATAACGTATTTTCAGTGATACACTGCATATTACGTTATGTTATAAGGTATTTTCAATGATAAACTACGATATATTATAAGGTATTTTCAATGATACACTGCATATTACGTTATATTATAAGGTATTTTCAATGATAAACTACGATATATTATAAGGTATTTTCAATGATACACTACATATTAGGTTATATTATAAGGTATTTTCCGTGATACACTGCATATTACGTTATATTATAAAGTATTTTCAATGATAAACTACATATTACGTTGTATTATAAGGTATTTTCAATGATACACTGCATATTACGTTATATTATAAGGTATTTTCAATGATACACTGCATATAACTTTATATTATAAGGTATTTTCAATGATACACTGCATATTACGTTATATTACATGGTGTTTTCAATGATACACTGCATATAATTTTATATTATAAGGTATTTTCAATGATAAACTGCAATATATTATTAGGTATTTTCAATGATACACTGCATATTACGTTATATTATAAGGTATTTTCAATGATAAAATACGATATACTATGAGGTATTTTCAATGATACACTGTATATTACGTTATATTATAAGGTATTTTCAGTGATACACTACAAATTACGATATATTATAAAGTATTTTCAGTGATACACTGCATATTACGTTATATTATAAGGTATTTTCAATGATACACTGCATATTACGTTATATTAAAGGTATTTTCAATGATACACTGCATATTACGCTATATTATAAGGTATTTTCAATGAAACCCTGCATATTACGTTATATTATAAGGTATTTTCAATGATAAACTACGCTGTATTATAACGTATTTTCAGTGATACACTGCATATTACGTTATGTTATAAGGTATTTTCAATGATAAACTACGATATATTATAACGTATTTTCAATAATACACTGCATATTACGTTATATTATAAGGTATTTTCAATGATATACTGCATATTACGCTATATTATAAGGTATTTTCAATGATACACTGCATATTACGTTATATTACATGGTGTTTTCAATGATACACTGCATATAACTTTATATTATAAGGTATTTTCAATGATACACTGCATATTACGTTATATTACATGGTGTTTTCAATGATACACTGCATATAATTTTATATTATAAGGTATTTTCAATGATAAACTACAATATATTATTAGGTATTTTCAATGATACACTGCATATTACGTTATATTATAAGGTATTTTCAATGATAAAATACGATATACTATAAGGTATTTTCAATGATACACTGCATATTACGTTATATTATAAGGTATTTTCAATGATAAACTACATATTATGATATATTATAAGGTATTTTCAGTGACACACTGCATATTACGTTATATTATAAGGTATTTTCAGTGATACACTGCATAATACGTTATGTTATAAGGTATTTTCAATGATAAACTACGATATATTATAAGGTATTTTCAATTATACACTGCATATTACGTTATATTATAAGCTATTTTCAATGATACCCTGCATATTACGTTATATTATAAGGTATTTTCAATGATAAACTACGCTGTATTATAACGTATTTTCAGTGATACACTGCATATTACGTTATGTTATAAGGTATTTTCAATGATAAACTACGATATATTATAAGGTATTTTCAATGATACACTGCATATTACGTTATATTATAAGGTATTTTCAATGATAAACTACGATATATTATAAGATATTTTCAATGATACACTGCATATTACGTTATATTATAAGGTATTTTCAATGATACACTGCATATTACGTTATGTTATAAAGTATTTTCAATGATAAATTACATATTATGATATATTATAAGGTATTTTCAGTGATACACTGCATATTACGTTATATTATAAGGTATCTTCAATGATACACTACATATTACGATATATTATCAATTATTTTCAATGATACACTGCATATTACGTTATATTATAAGGTATTTTCAATGATAAACTACGATATATTATAAGGTATTTTCAATGATACACTGCATATTACGTTATATTATAAGGTATTTTCAATGATACCCTGCATATTACGTTATATTATAGGGTATTTTCAATGATAAACTACGCTGTATTATAACGTATTTTCAGTGATACACTGCATATTACGTTATGTTATAAGGTATTTTCAATGATAAACTACGATATATTATAAGGTATTTTCAATGATACACTGCATATTACGTTATATTATAAGGTATTTTCAATGATAAACTACATATTATTATATATTATAAGGTATTTTCAGTGATACACTGCATATTACGTTATGTTATAAGGTATTTTCAATGATACCCTGCATATTACGTTATATTATAAGGTATTTTCAATGATAAACTACGCTGTATTATAACGTATTTTCAGTGATACACTGCATATTACGTTATGTTATAAGGTATTTTCAATGATAAACTACGATATATTATAAGGTATTTTCAATGATACACTGCATATTACGTTATATTATAAGGTATTTTCAATGATAAACTACATATTATGATATATTATAAGGTATTTTCAGTGATACACTGCATATTACGTTATGTTATAAGGTATTTTCAATGATACCCTGCATATTACGTTATATTATAAGGTATTTTCAGTGATACACTGCATATTACGTTATATAATAAGGTATTTTCAATGATAAACTACAATATATTATTAGGTATTTTCAATGATACACTGCATATTACGTTATATTATAAGGTATTTTCAATGATAAAATACGATATACTATGAGGTATTTTCAATGATACACTGTATATTACGTTATATTATAAGGTATTTTCAGTGATACACTACAAATTACGATATATTATAAAGTATTTTCAATGATACACTGCATATTACGTTATGTTATAAGGTATTTTCAATGATACACTGCATATTACGTTATATTAAAGGTATTTTCAATGATACACTGCATATTACGCTATATTATAAGGTATTTTCAATGAAACCCTGCATATTACGTTATATTATAAGGTATTTTCAATGATAAACTACGCTGTATTATAACGTATTTTCAGTGATACACTGCATATTACGTTATGTTATAAGGTATTTTCAATGATAAACTACGATATATTATAACGTATTTTCAATAATACACTGCATATTACGTTATATTATAAGGTATTTTCAATGATATACTGCATATTACGCTATATTATAAGGTATTTTCAATGATACACTGCATATTACGTTATATTACATGGTGTTTTCAATGATACACTGCATATAACTTTATATTATAAGGTATTTTCAATGATACACTGCATATTACGTTATATTACATGGTGTTTTCAATGATACACTGCATATAATTTTATATTATAAGGTATTTTCAATGATAAACTACAATATATTATTAGGTATTTTCAATGATAAACTACATATTATGATATATTATAAGGTATTTTCAGTGACACACTGCATATTACGTTATATTATAAGGTATTTTCAGTGATACACTGCATAATACGTTATGTTATAAGGTATTTTCAATGATAAACTACGATATATTATAAGGTATTTTCAATGATACACTGCATATTACGTTATATTATAAAGTATTTTCAATGATACACTGCATATTACGTTATATTATAAGGTATTTTCAGTGATACACTGCATATTACGTTATATAATAAGGTATTTTCAATGATAAACTACGATATATTATAAGGTATTTTCAGTGATACACTGCATATTACGTTATATAATAAGGTATTTTCAATGATAAACTACATATTATGATATATTATAAGGTATTTTCAGTGACACACTGCATATTACGTTATATTATAAGGTATTTTCAGTGATACACTGCATAATACGTTATGTTATAAGGTATTTTCAATGATAAACTACGATATATTATAAGGTATTTTCAATTATACACTGCATATTACGTTATATTATAAGCTATTTTCAATGATACCCTGCATATTACGTTATATTATAAGGTATTTTCAATGATAAACTACGCTGTATTATAACGTATTTTCAGTGATACACTGCATATTACGTTATGTTATAAGGTATTTTCAATGATAAACTACGATATATTATAAGGTATTTTCAATTATACACTGCATATTACGTTATATTATAAGCTATTTTCAATGATACCCTGCATATTACGTTATATTATAAGGTATTTTCAATGATAAACTACGCTGTATTATAACGTATTTTCAGTGATACACTGCATATTACGTTATGTTATAAGGTATTTTCAATGATAAACTACGATATATTATAAGGTATTTTCAATGATACACTGCATATTACGTTATATTATAAGGTATTTTCAATGATAAACTACATATTATGATATATTATAAGGTATTTTCAGTGATACACTGCATATTACGTTATGTTATAAGGTATTTTCAATGATACCCTGCATATTACGTTATATTATAAGGTATTGTCAATGATGCACTGCATATTACGTTATATTATAAGGTATCTTCAATGATACACTACAAATTACGATATATTATAAAGTATTTTCAATGATACACTGCATATTACGTTATATTATAAGGTATTTTCAGTGATACACTGCATATTACGTTATATAATAAGGTATTTTCAATGATAAACTACGATATATTATAAGGTATTTTCAATGATACACTGCATATTACGTTATATTATAAGGTGTTTTCAATGATACACTGCATATAATTTTATATTATAAGGTATTTTCAATGATAAACTACAATATATTATTAGGTATTTTCAATGATACACTGCATATTACGTTATATTATAAGGTATTTTCAATGATAAAATACGATATACTATAAGGTATTTTCAATGATACACTGCATATTACGTTATATTATAAAGTATTTTCAGTGATACACTACAAATTACAATATATTATAAAGTATTTTCAATGATACACTGCATATTACGTTATATTATAAGGTATTTTCAATGATAAAATACGATATACTATAAGGTATTTTCAATGATACACTGCATATTACGTTATATTATAAGGTACTTTCAATGATAAACTACATATTATGATATATTATTAGGTATTTTCAGTGATACACTGCATATTACGTTATATTATAAGGTATTTTCAATGATACACTGCATATTACGTTATATTATAAGGTATTTTCAATGATACCCTGCATATTACGTTATATTATAAGGTATTTTCAATGATACACTGCATATTACGTTATATTATAAGGTATTTTCAATGATAAACTACATATTATGATATATTATAAGGTATTTTCAGTGACACACTGCATATTACGTTATATTATAAGGTATTTTCAGTGATACACTGCATATTACGTTATGTTATAAGGTATTTTCAATGATAAACTACGATATATTATAAGGTATTTTCAATTATACACTGCATATTACGTTATATTATAAGCTATTTTCAATGATACCCTGCATATTGCGTTATATTATAAGGTATTTTCAATGATAAACTACGCTGTATTATAACGTATTTTCAGTGATACACTGCATATTACGTTATGTTATAAGGTATTTTCAATGATAAACTACGATATATTATAAAGTATTTTCAATGATACACTGCATATTACGTTATATTATAAGGTATTTTCAATGATAAACTACATATTATGATATATTATAAGGTATTTTCAGTGATACACTGCATATTATGTTATGTTATAAGGTATTTTCAATGATACCCTGCATATTACGTTATATTATAAGGTATTGTCAATGATGCACTGCATATTACGTTATATTATAAGGTATCTTCAATGATACACTACAAATTACGATATATTATAAAGTATTTTCAATGATACACTGCATATTACGTTATATTATAAGGTATTTTCAGTGATACACTGCATATTACGTTATATAATAAGGTATTTTCAATGATAAACTACGATATATTATAAGGTATTTTCAGTGATACACTGCATATTACGTTATATAATAAGGTATTTTCAATGATAAACTACATATTATGATATATTATAAGGTATTTTCAGTGACACACTGCATATTACGTTATATTATAAGGTATTTTCAGTGATACACTGCATAATACGTTATGTTATAAGGTATTTTCAATGATAAACTACGATATATTATAAGGTATTTTCAATTATACACTGCATATTACGTTATATTATAAGCTATTTTCAATGATACCCTGCATATTACGTTATATTATAAGGTATTTTCAATGATAAACTACGCTGTATTATAACGTATTTTCAGTGATACACTGCATATTACGTTATGTTATAAGGTATTTTCAATGATAAACTACGATATATTATAAGGTATTTTCAATGATACACTGCATATTACGTTATATTATAAGGTATTTTCAATGATAAACTACATATTATGATATATTATAAGGTATTTTCAGTGATACACTGCATATTACGTTATGTTATAAGGTATTTTCAATGATACCCTGCATATTACGTTATATTATAAGGTATTGTCAATGATGCACTGCATATTACGTTATATTATAAGGTATCTTCAATGATACTCTACAAATTACGATATATTATAAAGTATTTTCAATGATACACTGCATATTACGTTATATTATAAGGTATTTTCAGTGATACACTGCATATTACGTTATATAATAAGGTATTTTCAATGATAAACTACGATATATTATAAGGTATTTTCAATGATACACTGCATATTACGTTATATTATAAGGTGTTTTCAATGATACACTGCATATAATTTTATATTATAAGGTATTTTCAATGATAAACTACAATATATTATTAGGTATTTTCAATGATACACTGCATATTACGTTATATTATAAGGTATTTTCAATGATAAAATACGATATACTATAAGGTATTTTCAATGATACACTGCATATTACGTTATATTATAAAGTATTTTCAGTGATACACTACAAATTACAATATATTATAAAGTATTTTCAATGATACACTGCATATTACGTTATATTATAAGGTATTTTCAATGATAAAATACCATATACTATAAGGTATTTTCAATGATACACTGCATATTACGTTATATTATAAGGTACTTTCAATGATAAACTACATATTATGATATATTATTAGGTATTTTCAGTGATACACTGCATATTACGTTATATTATAAGGTATTTTCAATGATACACTGCATATTACGTTATATTATAAGGTATTTTCAATGATACCCTGCATATTACGTTATATTATAAGGTATTTTCAATGATACACTGCATATTACGTTATATTATAAGGTATTTTCAATGATAAACTACATATTATGATATATTATAAGGTATTTTCAGTGACACACTGCATATTACTTTATATTATAAGGTATTTTCAGTGATACACTGCATAATACGTTATGTTATAAGGTATTTTCAATGATAAACTACGATATATTATAAGGTATTTTCAATTATACACTGCATATTACGTTATATTATAAGCTATTTTCAATGATACCCTGCATATTGCGTTATATTATAAGGTATTTTCAATGATAAACTACGCTGTATTATAACGTATTTTCAGTGATACACTGCATATTACGTTATGTTATAAGGTATTTTCAATGATAAACTACGATATATTATAAGGTATTTTCAATGATACACTGCATATTACGTTATATTATAAGGTATTTTCAATGATAAACTACATATTATGATATATTATAAGGTATTTTCAGTGATACACTGCATATTATGTTATGTTATAAGGTATTTTCAATGATACCCTGCATATTACGTTATATTATAAGGTATTGTCAATGATGCACTGCATATTACGTTATATTATAAGGTATCTTCAATGATACACTACAAATTACGATATATTATAAAGTATTTTCAATGATACACTGCATATTACGTTATATTATAAGGTATTTTCAGTGATACACTGCATATTACGTTATATAATAAGGTATTTTCAATGATAAACTACGATATACTATAAGGTATTTTCAATGATACACTGCATATTACGTTATATTATAAGGTACTTTCAATGATAAACTACATATTATGATATATTATTAGGTATTTTCAGTGATACACTGCATATTACGTTATATTATAAGGTATTTTCAATGATACACTGCATATTACGTTATATTATAAGGTATTTTCAATGATACCCTGCATATTACGTTATATTATAAGGTATTTTCAATGATACACTGCATATTACGTTATATTATAAGGTATTTTCAATGATAAACTACATATTATGATATATTATAAGGTATTTTCAGTGATACACTGCATATTATGTTATGTTATAAGGTATTTTCAATGATACACTGCATATTACGTTATATTATAAGGTATTGTCAATGATGCACTGCATATTACGTTATATTATAAGGTATCTTCAATGATACACTACAAATTACGATATATTATAAAGTATTTTCAATGATACACTGCATATTACGTTATATTATAAGGTATTTTCAGTGATACACTGCATATTACGTTATATAATAAGGTATTTTCAATGATAAACTACGATATATTATAAGGTATTTTCAGTGATACACTGCATATTACGTTATATAATAAGGTATTTTCAATGATAAACTACATATTATGATATATTATAAGGTATTTTCAGTGACACACTGCATATTACGTTATATTATAAGGTATTTTCAGTGATACACTGCATATTACGTTATGTTATAAGGTATTTTCAATGATAAACTACGATATATTATAAGGTATTTTCAATTATACACTGCATATTACGTTATATTATAAGGTATTTTCAATGATACCCTGCATATTACGTTATATTATAAGGTATTTTCAATGATAAACTACGCTGTATTATAACGTATTTTCAGTGATACACTGCATATTACGTTATGTTATAAGGTATTTTCAATGATAAACTACGATATATTATAAGGTATTTTCAATGATACACTGCATATTACGTTATATTATAAGGTATTTTCAATGATAAACTACATATTATGATATATTATAAGGTATTTTCAGTGATACACTGCATATTACGTTATGTTATAAGGTATTTTCAATGATACCCTGCATATTACGTTATATTATAAGGTATTGTCAATGATGCACTGCATATTACGTTATATTATAAGGTATCTTCAATGATACACTACAAATTACGATATATTATAAAGTATTTTCAATGATACACTGCATATTACGTTATATTATAAGGTATTTTCAGTGATACACTGCATATTACGTTATATAATAAGGTATTTTCAATGATAAACTACGATATATTATAAGGTATTTTCAGTGATACACTGCATATTACGTTATATAATAAGGTATTTTCAATGATAAACTACGATATATTATAAGGTATTTTCTATGATACACTGCATATTACGTTATATTATAAGGCATTTTCAATGATACACTCCATATTACGTTATATTATAAGGTATCTTCAATGATACACTACAAATTACGATATATTATCAATTATTTTCAATGATACACTGCATATTACGTTATATTATAAGGTATTTTCAATGATAAAATACGATATATTATAAGATATTTTCAATGATACACTGCATATTACGTTATATTATAAGGTATTTTCAATGATACACTGCATATTACGTTATATTATAAAGTATTTTCAATGATAAATTACATATTATGATATATTATAAGGTATTTTCAGTGATACCCAGCATATTACGTTATATTATAAGGTATCTTCAATGATACACTACAAATTACGATATATTATCAATTATTTTCAATGATACACTGCATATTACGTTATATTATAAGGTATTTTCAATGATAAACTACGATATATTATAAGGTATTTTCAATGATACACTGCATATTACGTTATATTATAAGGTATTTTCAATGATAAACTACATATTATGATATATTATAAGGTATTTTCAGTGATACACTGCATATTACGTTATGTTATAAGGTATTTTCAATGATACCCTGCATATTACGTTATATTATAAGGTATTTTCAATGATAAACTACGCTGTATTATAACGTATTTTCAGTGATACACTGCATATTACGTTATGTTATAAGGTATTTTTAATGATAAACTACGATATATTATGAGGTATTTTCAATGATACACTGCATATTACGTTATATTATAAGGTATTTTAAATGATAAACTACATATTATGGTATATTATAAGGTATTTTCAGTGATACACTGCATATTACGTTATATTATAAGGTATTTTCAATGATACCCTGCATATTACGTTATATTATAAGGTATTTTCAATGATACACTGCATATTACGTTATATTATAACGTATTTTCAATAATACACTGCATATTACGTTATATTATAAGGTATTTTCAATGATACACTGCATATTACGTTATATTACATGGTATTTTCAATGATACACTGCATATTACGTAATATTATAAGGTATTTTCATTGATACACTGCATATTAGGTTATATTATAAGGTATTTTCATTGATACACTGCATATTTCGTTATATTATAAGGTATTTTCAATGATACACTGCATATTACGATATGTTATAAGGTATTTTCAATGATACACTGCATATTATGTTATATTATAAGGTATTTTCAATGATACACTGCATATTACGTTATATTATAAGGTATTTTCAATGATACACTGCAGCATATTACGTTATATTAAAGGTATTTTCAATGATACACTGCATATTACGCTATATTATAATGTATTTTCAATGATACACTGCATATTACGTTATATTATAAGGTATTTTCATTGAAACACTGCATATTACGTTATATTATAAGGTATTGTCAATGATGCACTGCATATTACGTTATATTATAAGGTATTTTCAATGATAAACTACACTGTATTATAAGGTATTTTCAATGATAAAATACGATATACTATAAGGTATTTACAATGATACACTGCATATTACGTTATATTATAAGGTATTTTCAATAATACACTGCATATTACGTTATATTATAAGGTATTTTCAATGATACACTGCATATTACGTTATATTACATGGTGTTTTCAATGATACACTGCATATAACTTTATATTATAAGGTATTTTCAGTGACACACTGCATATTACGTTATATTATAAGGTATTTTCAGTGATACACTGCATATTACGTTATATTATAAGGTAGTTTCAATGATTCACTGCATATTACGTTATGTTATAAGGTATTTTCAATGATACACTGCATATTACGTTATATTATAAGGTATTTTCAATGATAATCTACATATTATGGTATATTATACGGTATTTTCAGTGATACACTGCATATTACGATATATTATAAGGTATTTTCTATGATACACTGCTTATTACGTTATATTATAAGGCATTTTCAATGATACACTCCATATTACGTTATATTATAAGGTATCTTCAATGATACACTACAAATTACGATATATTATCAATTATTTTCAATGATACACTGCATATTACGTTATATTATAAGGTATTTTCAATGATAAACTACGATATATTATAAGATATTTTCAATGATACACTGCATATTACGTTATATTATAAGGTATTTTCAATGATACACTGCATATTACGTTATATTACATGGTATTTTCAATGATACACTGCATATTACGTAATATTATAAGTTATTTTCAATGATACACTGCATATTAGGTTATATCATAAGGTATTTTCATCGATACACTGCATATTTCGTTATATTATAAGGTATTTTCAATGATACACTGCATATTACGATATGTTATAAGGTATTTTCAATGATACACTGCATATTATGTTATATTATAAGGTATTTTCAATGATACACTGCATATTACGTTATATTATAAGGTATTTTCAATGATACACTGCATATTACGTTATATTAAAGGTATTTTCAATGATACACTGCATATTACGCTATATTATAAGGTATTTTCAATGATACATTGCATATTACGTTATATTACATGGTGTTTTCAATGATACACTGCATATAACTTTATATTATTAGGTATTTTCAATGATAAACTACAATATATTATTAGGTATTTTCAATGATACACTGCATATTACGTTATATTATAAGGTATTTTCAATGATAATCTACATATTATGGTATATTATATGGTAGTTTCAGTGATACACTGCATATTACGTTATATTATAAGGTATTTTCAATGATACCCTGCATATTACGTTATATTATAAGGTATTTTCAGTGATACACTACAAATTACGATATATTATAAAGTATTTTCAATGATACACTGCATATTACGTTATATTATAAGGTATTTTCAATGATACACTGCAGCATATTACGTTATATTAAAGGTATTTTCAATGATACACTGCATATTACGCTATATTATAATGTATTTTCAATGATACATTGCATATTACGTTATATTATAAGGTATTTTCATTGAAACACTGCATATTACGTTATATTATAAGGTATTGTCAATGATGCACTGCATATTACGTTATATTATAAGGTATTTTCAATGATAAACTACACTGTATTATAAGGTATTTTCAATGATAAAATACGATATACTATAAGGTATTTACAATGATACACTGCATATTACGTTATATTATAACGTATTTTCAATAATACACTGCATATTACGTTATATTATAAGGTATTTTCAATGATACACTGCATATTACGTTATATTACATGGTATTTTCAATGATACACTGCATATTACGTAATATTATAAGGTATTTTCATTGATACACTGCATATTAGGTTATATTATAAGGTATTTTCATTGATACACTGCATATTTCGTTATATTATAAGGTATTTTCAATGATACACTGCATATTACGATATGTTATAAGGTATTTTCAATGATACACTGCATATTATGTTATATTATAAGGTATTTTCAATGATACACTGCATATTACGTTATATTATAAGGTATTTTCAATGATACACTGCAGCATATTACGTTATATTAAAGGTATTTTCAATGATACACTGCATATTACGCTATATTATAATGTATTTTCAATGATACATTGCATATTACGTTATATTATAAGGTATTTTCATTGAAACACTGCATATTACGTTATATTATAAGGTATTGTCAATGATGCACTGCATATTACGTTATATTATAAGGTATTTTCAATGATAAACTACACTGTATTATAAGGTATTTTCAATGATAAAATACGATATACTATAAGGTATTTACAATGATACACTGCATATTACGCTATATTATAAGGTATTTTCAATGATACACTGTATATTACGTTATATTATAAGGTATTTTCAATGATACACTGCATATTACGTTATATTACATGGTGTTTTCAATGATACACTGCATATAACTTTATATTATAAGGTATTTTCAGTGACACACTGCATATTACGTTATATTATAAGGTATTTTCAGTGATACACTGCATATTACGTTATATTATAAGGTAGTTTCAATGATTCACTGCATATTACGTTATGTTATAAGGTATTTTCAATGATACACTGAATATTACGTTATATTATAAGGTATTTTCAATGATAATCTACATATTATGGTATATTATACGGTATTTTCAGTGATACACTGCATATTACGATATATTATAAGGTATTTTCTATGATACACTGCTTATTACGTTATATTATAAGGCATTTTCAATGATACACTCCATATTACGTTATATTATAAGGTATCTTCAATGATACACTACAAATTACGATATATTATCAATTATTTTCAATGATACACTGCATATTACGTTATATTATAAGGTATTTTCATTGATAAACTACGATATATTATAAGATATTTTCAATGATACACTGCATATTACGTTATATTATAAGGTATTTTCAATGATACACTGCATATTACGTTATATTACATGGTATTTTCAATGATACACTGCATATTACGTAATATTATAAGTTATTTTCAATGATACACTGCATATTAGGTTATATCATAAGGTATTTTCATTGATACACTGCATATTTCGTTATATTATAAGGTATTTTCAATGATACACTGCATATTACGATATGTTATAAGGTATTTTCAATGATACACTGCATATTATGTTATATTATAAGGTATTTTCAATGATACACTGCATATTACGTTATATTATAAGGTATTTTCAATGATACACTGCATATTACGTTATATTAAAGGTATTTTCAATGATACACTGCATATTACGCTATATTATAAGGTATTTTCAATGATACATTGCATATTACGTTATATTACATGGTGTTTTCAATGATACACTGCATATAACTTTATATTATTAGGTATTTTCAATGATAAACTACAATATATTATTAGGTATTTTCAATGATACACTGCATATTACGTTATATTATAAGGTATTTTCAATGATAATCTACATATTATGGTATATTATATGGTAGTTTCAGTGATACACTGCATATTACGTTATATTATAAGGTATTTTCAATGATACCCTGCATATTACGTTATATTATAAGGTATTTTCAGTGATACACTACAAATTACGATATATTATAAAGTATTTTCAATGATACACTGCATATTACGTTATATTATAAGGTATTTTCAATGATACACTGCAGCATATTACGTTATATTAAAGGTATTTTCAATGATACACTGCATATTACGCTATATTATAATGTATTTTCAATGATACATTGCATATTACGTTATATTATAAGGTATTTTCATTGAAACACTGCATATTACGTTATATTATAAGGTATTGTCAATGATGCACTGCATATTACGTTATAATATAAGGTATTTTCAATGATAAACTACACTGTATTATAAGGTATTTTCAATGATAAAATACGATATACTATAAGGTATTTTCAATGATACACTGCATATTACGTTATATTATAAGGTATTTTCATTGATAAACTACGATATATTATAAGATATTTTCAATGATACACTGCATATTACGTTATATTATAAGGTATTTTCAATGATACACTGCATATTACGTTATGTTATAAAGTATTTTGAATGATTAATTACATATTATGATATATTATAAGATATTTTCAGTGATTCACTGCATATTACGTTATATTATAAGGTATTTTCAATGATACACTGCATATTACGTTATATTATAAGGTATTTTCAATGATACACTGCAGCATATTACGTTATATTAAAGGTATTTTCAATGATACACTGCATATTACGCTATATTATAATGTATTTTCAATGATACATTGCATATTACGTTATATTATAAGGTATTTTCATTGAAACACTGCATATTACGTTATATTATAAGGTATTGTCAATGATGCACTGCATATTACGTTATATTATATGGTATTTTCAATGATAAACTACACTGTATTATAAGGTATTTTCAATGATAAAATACGATATACTATAAGGTATTTTCAATGATACACTGCATATTACGTTATATTATAACGTATTTTCAATAATACACTGCATATTACGTTATATTATAAGGTATTTTCAATGATACACTGCATATTACGTTATATTACATGGTGTTTTCAATGATACACTGCATATAACTTGATATTATAAGGTATTTTCAGTGACACACTGCATATTACGTTATATTATAAGGTATTTTCAGTGATACACTGCATATTACGTTATATTATAAGGTAGATTCAATGATTCACTGCATATTACGTTATGTTATAAGGTATTTTCAATGATACACTGCATATTACGTTATATTATAAGGTATTTTCAATGATACACTGCATATTACGTTATATTATAAGGTATTTTCAATGATAATCTACATATTATGGTATATTATAAGGTATTTTCAGTGATACACTGCATATTACGATATATTATAAGGTATTTTCAATGATACACTGCATTTTACGTTATATTATAAGGTACTTTCAATGATAAACTACATATTATGATATATTATTAGGTATTTTCAGTGATACACTGCATATTACGTTATATTGTAAGGTATTTTCAATGATACACTGCATATTACGTTATATAATAATGTATTTTCAATGATAAACTACGATATATTATAAGGTATTTTCTATGATACACTGCATATTACGTTATATTATAAGGCATTTTCAATGATACACTCCATATTACGTTATATTATAAGGTATTTTGAATGATACACTGCATATTACGTTATATTATAAGGTATTTTCAATGATAAACTACGCTGTATTATAAGGTATTTTCAATGATACACTGCATATAACTTTATATTATAAGGTATTTTCAATGATAAACTGCAATATATTATTAGGTATTTTCAATGATACACTGCATATTACGTTATATTATAAGGTATTTTCAATGATAATCTACATATTATGGTATATTATAAGGTAGTTTCAGTGATACACTGCATATTACGTTATATTATAATGTATTTTCAATGATACATTGCATATTACGTTATATTATAAGGTATTTTCATTGAAACACTGCATATTACGTTATATTATAAGGTATTGTCAATGATGCACTGCATATTACGTTATATTATAAGGTATTTTCAATGATAAACTACACTGTATTATAAGGTATTTTCAATGATAAAATACGATATACTATAAGGTATTTTCAATGATACACTGCATATTACGTTATATTATAACGTATTTTCAATAATACACTGCATATTACGTTATATTATAAGGTATTTTCAATGATACACTGCATATTACGTTATATTACATGGTGTTTTCAATGATACACAGCATATAACTTGATATTATAAGGTATTTTCAGTGACACACTGCATATTACGTTATATTATAAGGTATTTTCAGTGATGCACTGCATATTACGTTATATTATAAGGTAGTTTCAATGATTCACTGCATATTACGTTATGATATAAGGTATTTTCAATGATACACTGCATATTACGTTATATTATAAGGTATTTTCAATGATACACTGCATATAACGTTACATTATAAGGTATTTTCAATGATACACTGTATATTACGTTATATTATAAGGTATTTTCAATGATACACTGCATATTACGATATGTTATAAGGTATTTTCAATGATACACTGCATATTATGTTATATTATAAGGTATTTTCAATGATACACTGCATATTACGTTATATTATAAGGTATTTTCAATGATACACTGCATATAACGTTACATTATAAGGTATTTTCAATGATACACTGCATATTACGCAATATTATAAGGTATTTTCAATGATACACTGCATATTACGATATATTATAAGGTATTTTCAATGATACACTGCAGCATATTACGTTATATTAAAGGTATTTTCAATGATACACTGCATATTACGCTATATTATAATGTATTTTCAATGATACATTGCATATTACGTTATATTATAAGGTATTTTCATTGAAACACTGCATATTACGTTATATTATAAGGTATTGTCAATGATGCACTGCATATTACGTTATATTATAAGGTATTTTCAATGATAAACTACACTGTATTATAAGGTATTTTCAATGATAAAATACGATATACTATAAGGTATTTTCAATAATACACTGCATATTACGTTATATTATAAGGTATTTTCAATGATACACTGCATATTACGTTATATTACATGGTGTTTTCAATGATACACTGCATATAACTTGATATTATAAGGTATTTTCAGTGACACACTGCATATTACGTTATATTATAAGGTATTTTCAGTGATACACTGCATATTACGTTATATTATAAGGTAGTTTCAATGATTCACTGCATATTACGTTATGTTATAAGGTATTTTCAATGATACACTGCATATTACGTTATATTATAAGGTATTTTCAATGATACACTGCATATTACGTTATATTATAAGGTATTTTCAATGATAATCTACATATTATGGTATATTATAAGGTATTTTCAGTGATACACTGCATATTACGATATATTATAAGGTATTTTCAATGATACACTGCATATTACGTTATATTATAAGGTACTTTCAATGATAAACTACATATTATGATATATTATTAGGTATTTTCAGTGATACACTGCATATTACGTTATATTGTAAGGTATTTTCAATGATACACTGCATATTACGTTATATAATAATGTATTTTCAATGATAAACTACGATATATTATAAGGTATTTTCTATGATACACTGCATATTACGTTATATTATAAGGCATTTTCAATGATACACTCCATATTACGTTATATTATAAGGTATCTTCAATGATACACTACAAATTACGATATATTATCAATTATTTTCAATGATACACTGCATATTACGTTATATTATAAGGTATTTTCATTGATAAACTACGATATATTATAAGATATTTTCAATGATACACTGCATATAACTTTATATTATAAGGTATTTTCAATGATAAACTGCAATATATTATTAGGTATTTTCAATGATACACTGCATATTACGGTATATTATAAGGTATTTTCAATGATAATCTACATATTATGGTATATTATAAGGTAGTTTCAGTGATACACTGCATATTACGTTATATTATAAGGTATTTTCAATGATACACTGCATATTACGCTATATTATAAGGTATTTTCAATGATAAACTACGATATATTATAACGTATTTTCAATAATACACTGCATATTACGTTATATTATAAGGTATTTTCAATGATACACTGCATATTACGCTATATTATAAGGTATTTTCAATGATACACTGCATATTACGTTATATTACATGGTGTTTTCAATGATACACTGCATATAACTTTATATTATAAGGTATTTTCAATGATAAACTACAATATATTATTAGGTATTTTCAATGATACACTGCATATTACGTTATATTATAAGGTATTTTCAATGATAAAATACGATATACTATAAGGTATTTTCAATGATACACTGCATATTACGTTATATTATAAGGTATTTTCAGTGATACACTACAAATTACGATATATTATAAAGTATTTTCAATGATACACTGCAAATTACGTTATATTATAACGAATTTTCAATAATACACTGCATATTACGTTATATTATAAGGTATTTTCAATGATACACTGCATATTACGTTATATTACATGGTATTTTCAATGATACACTGCATATTACGATATGTTATAAGGTATTTTCAATGATACACTGCATATTATGTTATATTATAAGGTATTTTCAATGATACACTGCATATTACGTTATATTATAAGGTATTTTCAATGATACACTGCAGCATATTACGTTATATTGAAGGTATTTTCAATGATACACTGCATATTACGCTATATTATAATGTATTTTCAATGATACATTGCATATTACGTTATATTATAAGGTATTTTCAATGATAAACTACGCTGTATTATAACGTATTTTCAGTGATACACTGCATATTACGTTATATTACATGGTGTTTTCAATGATACACTGCATATAACTTTATATTATAAGGTATTTTCAATGATAAACTACAATATATTATTAGGTATTTTCAATGATACACTGCATATTACGTTATATTATAAGGTATTTTCAATGATAAAATACGATATACTATAAGCTATTTTCAATGATACACTGCATATTACGTTATATTATAAGGTATTTTCAGTGATACACTACAAATTACGATATATTAGAAAGTATTTTCAATGATACACTGCATATTACGTTATATTATAACGTATTTTCAATAATACACAGCATATTACGTTATATTATAAGGTATTTTCAATGATACACTGCATATTACGTTATATTACATGGTATTTTCAATGATACACTGCATATTACGTAATATTATAAGGTATTTTCATTGATACACTGCATATTAGGTTATATTATAAGGTATTTTCATTGATACACTGCATATTTCGTTATATTATAAGGTATTTTCAATGATACACTGCATATTACGATATGTTATAAGGTATTTTCAATGATACACTGCATATTATGTTATATTATAAGGTATTTTCAATGATACACTGCATATTACGTTATATTATAAGGTATTTTCAATGATACACTGCAGCATATTACGTTATATTAAAGGTATTTTCAATGATACACTGCATATTACGCTATATTATAATGTATTTTCAATGATACATTGCATATTACGTTATATTATAAGGTATTTTCATTGAAACACTGCATATTACGTTATATTATAAGGTATTGTCAATGATGCACTGCATATTACGTTATATTATAAGGTATTTTCAATGATACACTGCATATTACGTTATATTACATGGTGTTTTCAATGATACACAGCATATAACTTGATATTATAAGGTATTTTCAGTGACACACTGCATATTACGTTATATTATAAGGTATTTTCAGTGATGCACTGCATATTACGTTATATTATAAGGTAGTTTCAATGATTCACTGCATATTACGTTATGATATAAGGTATTTTCAATGATACACTGCATATTACGTTATATTATAAGGTATTTTCAATGATACACTGCATATAACGTTACATTATAAGGTATTTTCAATGATACACTGCATATTACGTTATATTATAAGGTATTTTCAATGATACACTGCATATTACGATATGTTATAAGGTATTTTCAATGATACACTGCATATTATGTTATATTATAAGGTATTTTCAATGATACACTGCATATTACGTTATATTATAAGGTATTTTCAATGATACACTGCATATAACGTTACATTATAAGGTATTTTCAATGATACACTGCATATTACGCAATATTATAAGGTATTTTCAATGATACACTGCATATTACGTTATATTACATGGTGTTTTCAATGATACACTGCATATAACTTTATATTATAAGGTATTTTCAATGATAAACTACAATATATTATTAGGTATTTTCAATGATACACTGCATATTACGTTATATTATAAGGTATTTTCAATGATAATCTACATATTATGGTATATTAGAAGGTATTTTCAGTGATACACTGCATATTACGATATATTATAAGGTATTTTCAATGATACACTGCATTTTACGTTATATTATAAGGTACTTTCAATGATAAACTACATATTATGATATATTATTAGGTATTTTCAGTGATACACTGCATATTACGTTATATTATAAGGTATTTTCAATGATACACTCCATATTACGTTATATTATAAGGTATCTTCAATGATACACTACAAATTACGATATATTATCAATTATTTTCAATGATACACTGCATATTACGTTATATTATAAGGTATTTTCATTGATAAACTACGATATATTATAAGATATTTTCAATGATACACTGCATATTACGTTATATTATAAGGTATTTTCAATGATACACTGCATATTACGTTATGTTATAAAGTATTTTGAATGATAAATTACATATTATGATATATTATAAGGTATTTTCAGTGATTCACTGCATATTACGTTATATTATAAGGTATTTTCAATGATACACTGCATATTACGTTATATTATAAGGTATTTTCAATGATAAACTACGCTGTATTATAAGGCATTTTCAATGATACACTCCATATTACGTTATATTATAAGGTATCTTCAATGATACACTACAAATTACGATATATTATCAATTATTTTCAATGATACACTGCATATTACGTTATATTATAAGGTATTTTCATTGATAAACTACGATATATTATAAGATATTTTGAATGATACACTGCATATTACGTTATATTATAAGGTATTTTCAATGATACACTGCATATTACGTTATGTTATAAAGTATTTTGAATGATAAATTACATATTATGATATATTATAAGGTATTTTCAGTGATTCACTGCATATTACGTTATATTATAAGGTATTTTCAATGATACACTGCATATTACGTTATATTATAAGGTATTTTCAATGATAAACTACGCTGTATTATAAGGTATTTTCAATGATACACTGCATATTACGTTATATTATAAAGTATTTTCAATGATAAATTACATATTATGATATATTATAAGGTATTTTCAGTGATACACTGCATATTACGTTATATTATAAGGTATTTTCAATGATAAACTACGATATATTATTAGGTATTTTCAATGATATACTGCATATTACGTTATATTACTCGGTATTTTCAATGATACACTGCATATTACGTTATATTATAAGGTATTTTCAATGATATACTACGATATATTATAAGGTATTTTCAATGATACACTGCATATTACGTTATATTACATGGTATTTTCAATGATACACTGCATATTACGTAATATTATAAGGTATTTTCATTGATACACTGCATATTAGGTTATATTATAAGGTATTTTCATTGATACACTGCATATTTCGTTATATTATAAGGTATTTTCAATGATACACTGCATATTACGATATGTTATAAGGTATTTTCAATGATACACTGCATATTATGTTATATTATAAGGTATTTTCAATGATACCCTGCATATTACGTTATATTATAAGGTATTGTCAAGGATGCACTGCATATTACGTTATATTATAAGGTATCTTCAATGATACTCTACAAATTACGATATATTATAAAGTATTTTCAATGATACACTGCATATTACGTTATATTATAAGGTATTTTCAGTGATAAACTACGATATATTATAAGGTATTTTCTATGATACACTGCATATTACGTTATATTATAAGGCATTTTCAATGATACACTCCATATTACGTTATATTATAAGGTATCTTCAATGATACACTACAAATTACGATATATTATCAATTATTTTCAATGATACACTGCATATTACGTTATATTATAAGGTATTTTCATTGATAAACTACGATATATTATAAGATATTTTCAATGATACACTGCATATTACGTTATATTATAAGGTATTTTCAATGATACACTGCATATTACGTTATGTTATAAAGTATTTTGAATGATAAATTACATATTATGATATATTATAAGGTATTTTCAGTGATTCACTGCATATTACGTTATATTATAAGGTATTTTCAATGATACACTGCATATTACGTTATATTATAAGGTATTTTCAATGATAAACTACGCTGTATTATAAGGTATTTTCAGTGATACACTGCATATTACGTTATATTATAAAGTATTTTCAATGATAAATTACATATTATGATATATTATAAGGTATTTTCAGTGATACACTGCATATTACGTTATATTATAAGGTATTTTCAATGATAAACTACGATATATTATTAGGTATTTTCAATGATACACTGCATATTACGTTATATTACTAGGTATTTTCAATGATACACTGCATATTACGTTATATTATAAGGTATTTTCAATGATACACTGCATATTAGGTTATATTATAAGGTATTTTCATTGATACACTGCATATTTCGTTATATTATAAGGTATTTTCAATGATACACTGCATATTACGATATGTTATAAGGTATTTTCAATGATACACTGCATATTATGTTATATTATAAGGTATTTTCAATGATACCCTGCATATTACGTTATATTATAAGGTATTGTCAAGGATGCACTGCATATTACGTTATATTATAAGGTATCTTCAATGATACTCTACAAATTACGATATATTATAAAGTATTTTCAATGATACACTGCATATTACGTTATATTATAAGGTATTTTCAGTGATAAACTACGATATATTATAAGGTATTTTCTATGATACACTGCATATTACGTAATATTATAAGGCATTTTCAATGATACACTCCATATTACGTTATATTATAAGGTATCTTCAATGATACACTACAAATTACGATATATTATCAATTATTTTCAATGATACACTGCATATTACGTTATATTATAAGGTATTTTCATTGATAAACTACGATATATTATAAGATATTTTCAATGATACACTGCATATTACGTTATATTATAAGGTATTTTCAATGATACACTGCATATTACGTTATGTTATAAAGTATTTTGAATGATAAATTACATATTATGATATATTATAAGGTATTTTCAGTGATTCACTGCATATTACGTTATATTATAAGGTATTTTCAATGATACACTGCATATTACGTTATATAATAAGGTATTTTCAATGATAAACTACGATATATTACATGGTATTTTCTATGATACACTGCATATTACGTTATATTATAAGGCATTTTCAATGATACACTCCATATTACGTTATATTATAAGGTATCTTCAATGATACACTACAAATTACGATATACTATCAATTATTTTCAATGATACACTGCATATTACGTTATATTATAAGGTATTTTCAATGATAAACTACGATATATTATAAGATATTTTCAATGATACACTGCATATTACGTTATATTATAAGGTATTTTCAATGATACACTGCATATTACGTTATGTTATAAAGTATTTTCAATGATAAATTACATATTATGATATATTATAAGGTATTTTCAGTGATACACTGCATATTACGTCATATTATAAGGTATTTTCAATGATAAACTACGATATATTACAAGATATTTTCAATGATACACTGCATATTACGTTATATTATAAGGTATTTTCAATGATACACTGCATATTAGGTTATATTATAAGGTATCTTCAATGATACACTACAAATTACGATATATTATAAAGTATTTTCAATGATACACTGCATATTACGTTATATTATAAGGTATTGTCAATGATGCACTGCATATTACGTTATATTATAAGGTATCTTCAATGATACTCTACAAATTACGATATATTATAAAGTATTTTCAATGATACACTGCATATTACGTTATATTATAAGGTATTTTCAATGATACACTGCATATTACGTTATATTATAAGGTATTTTCAATGATAAACTACGCTGTATTATAAGGTATTTTCAATGATACACTGCATATTACGTTATATTATAAAGTATTTTCAATGATAAATTACATATTATGATATATTATAAGGTATTTTCAGTGATACACTGCATATTACGTTATATTACTAGGTATTTTCAATGATACACTGCATATTACGTTATATTATAAAGTATTTTCAATGATAAATTACATATTATGATATATTATAAGGTATTTTCAGTGATACACTGCATATTACGTTATATTATAAGGTATTTTCAATGATAAACTACGATATATTATTAGGTATTTTCAATGATACACTGCATATTACGTTATATTACTAGGTATTTTCAATGATACACTGCATATTACGTTATATTATAAGGTATTTTCAATGATAAACTACGATATATTATAAGGTATTTTCAATGATACACTGCATATTACGTTATATTATAAGGTATTTTCAATGATAAACTACATATTATGGTATATTATAAGGTATTTTCAATGATACACTGCATATTACGTTATATTATAAGGTATTTTCAATGATAAACTACGATATATTATAAGATATTTTCAATGATACACTGCATATTACGTTATATTATAAGGTATTTTCAATGATACACTGCATATTACGTTATGTTATAAAGTATTTTCAATGATAAATTACATATTATGATATATTATAAGGTATTTTCAGTGATACACTGCATATTACGTTATATTATAAGGTATTTTCAATGATAAACTACGATATATACTATTAGGTATTTTCAATGATACACTGCATATTACGTTATATTACTAGGTATTTTCAATGATACACTGCATATTACGTTATATTACATGGTATTTTCAATGATACACTGCATATTACGTAATATTATAAGTTATTTTCAATGATACACTGCATATTAGGTTATATCATAAGGTATTTTCATTGATACACTGCATATTTCGTTATATTATAAGGTATTTTCAATGATACACTGCATATTACGATATGTTATAAGGTATTTTCAATGATACACTGCATATTATGTTATATTACTAGGTATTTTCAATGATACACTGCATATTACGTTATATTACATGGTATTTTCAATGATACACTGCATATTACGTAATATTATAAGGTATTTTCAATGATACACTGCATATTACGTTATATTATAAGGTATTTTCAATGATAAACTACGATATATATTATTAGGTATTTTCAATGATACACTGCATATTACGTTATATTACTAGGTATTTTCAATGATACACTGCATATTACGTTATATTACATGGTATTTTCAATGATACACTGCATATTACGTAATATTATAAGTTATTTTCAATGATACACTGCATATTAGGTTATATCATAAGGTATTTTCATTGATACACTGCATATTACGATATATTATAAGGTATTTTCAGTGATACACTGCATATTACGTTATATTATAAGGGATCTTCAATGATACACTACAAATTACGATATATTATCAATTATTTTCAATGATACACTGCATATTACGTCATATTATAAGGTATTTTCAATGATAAACTACGATATATTACAAGATATTTTCAATGATACACTGCATATTACGTTATATTATAAGGTATTTTCAATGATACACTGCATATTAGGTTATATTATAAGGTATCTTCAATGATACAGTACAAATTACGATATATTATAAAGTATTTTCAATGATACACTGCATATTACGTTATATTATTAGGTATTTTCAATGATACACTGCATATAACGTTACATTATAAGGTATTTTCAATGAAACACTGCGTATAACGTTATATTATAAGGTACTTTCAATGAAACACTGCATATTACGTTATATTATAAGTTATTCTCAATGAAACACTGCATATTACGTTATATTATAAGGTATTTTCAATGATACACTGCATATTACGTTATATTATAAGGTATTTTCAGTGATACACTGCATATTATGTTATGTTATAAGGTATTTTCAATGATAAACTACGATATATTATAAGGTATTTTCAATGATACACTCCATATTACGTTATATTATAAAGTATTTTCAATGATAAATTACATATTATGATATATTATAAAGTATTTTCAGTGATACACTGCATATTATGTTATGTTATAAGGTATTTTCTATGATAAACTACGATATATTATAAGGTATTTTCAATGATACACTCCATATTACGTTATATTATAAGGTATTTTCAATGAAACCCTGCATATTACGTTATATTATAAGGTACTTTCAATGATAAACTACGCTGTATTATAACGTATTTTCAGTGATACACTGCATATTACGTTATGTTATAAGGTATTTTCAATGATAAACTACGATATATTATAAGGTATTTTCAATGATACACTGCATATTACGTTATATTATAAGGTATTTTCAATGATAAACTACATATTATGGTATATTATAAGGTATTTTCAGTGATACACTGCATATTACGTTATATTATAAGGTATTTTCAATGATACCCTGCATATTACGTTATATTATAAGGTATTGTCAATGATGCACTGCATATTAAGTTATATTATAAGGTATCTTCAATGATACTCTACAAATTACGATATATTATAAAGTATTTTCAATGATACACTGCATATTACGTTATATTATAAGGTATTTTCAATGATACACTGCATATTACGTTATGTTATAAAGTATTTTCAATGATAAATTACATATTATGATATATTATAAGGTATTTTCAGTGATACACTGCATATTACGTTATATTATAAGGTATTTTCAATGATACACTGCATATTACGTTATATTAAAGGTATTTTCAATGATACACTGCATATTACGCTATATTATAAGGTATTTTCAATGATACACTGCATATTACGTTAAATTACATGGTGTTTTCAATGATACACTGCATATAACTTTATATTATAAGGTATTTTCAATGATAATCTACATATTATGGTATATTATAAGGTATTTTCAGTGATAGACTGCATATTACGATATATTATAAGGTATTTTCAATGATACACTGCATATTACGTTATATTAAAGGTATTTTCAATGATACACTGCATATTACGTTATATTATAAGGTATTTTCAATGATAAACTACATATTATGGTATATTATAAGGTATTTTCAATGATACACTGCATATTACGTTATATTATAAGGGATCTTCAATGATACACTACAAATTACGATATATTATCAATTATTTTCAATGATACACTGCATATTACGTTATATTATAAAGTATTTTCAATGATAAACTACGATATATTACAAGATATTTTCAATGATACACTGCATATTACGTTATATTATAAGGTATTTTCAATGATACACTGCATATTACGTTATATTATAAGGTATCTTCAATGATACACTACAAATTACGATATATTATAAAGTATTTTCAATGATACACTGCATATTACGTTATATTATTAGGTATTTTCAATGATACACTGCATATAACGTTACATTATAAGGTATTTTCAATGAAACACTGCGTATAACGTTATATTATAAGGTACTTTCAATGAAACACTGCATATTACGTTATATTATAAGTTATTCTCAATGAAACACTGCATATTACGTTATATTATAAGGTATTTTCAATGATAAACTACAATATATTATATGGTATTTTCAATGATACACTGCATATTACGTTATATTATAAGGTATTTTCAATGATAAACTACATATTACGACATATTATAAAGTATTTTCAATGATACACTGCATATTACAATACATTATATGGTATTTTCAATGATAGACTGCATATTACGTTATATTATAAAGTATATTCAAAGATACACTCCATATTACGTTATACTATAAGGTATTTTCAATGATACACTGCATATTACATTACATTATATGGCATTTTCAATGATACACTGCATATTACGTTATATTATAAGGTATTTTCAATGATACACTGCATATTACGTTATATTATAAGGCACTTTCAATGATAAACTACATATTATGATATATTAATAGGTATTTTCAGTGATACACTGCATATTACGTTATATTATAAGGTATTTTCAATGATACACTGCATATTACGTTATATAATAAGGTATTTTCAATGATAAACTACGATATATTATAAGATATTTTCAATGATACACTGCATATTACGTTATATTATAAGGTATTTTCAATGATACACTGCATATTACGTTATATTATAAAGTATTTTCAATGATAAATTACATATTATGATATATTATAAGGTATTTTCAGTGATACCCTGCATATTACGTTATATTATAAGGTATTTTCAATGATACACTGCATATTACGTTATATTATAAGGTATTTTCAATGACACACTGCATATTACGTTATATTATAAAGTATTTTCAATGATAAATTACATATTATGATATATTATAAGGTATTTTCAGTGATACACTGCATATTACGTTATATTATAAGGCATTTTCAATGATACACTCCATATTACGTTATATTATAAGGTATCTTCAATGATACACTACAAATTACGATATATTATCAATTATTTTCAATGATACACTGCATATTACGTTATATTATAAGGTACTTTCAATGATAAACTACGATATATTATAAGATATTTTCAATGATACACTGCATATTACGTTATATTATAAGGTATTTTCAATGATACACTGCATATTACGTTATGTTATAAAGTATTTTCAATGATAAATTACATATTATGATATATTATAAGGTATTTTCAGTGATACACTGCATATTACGTTATATTATAAGGTATTTTCAATGATAAACTACGATATATATTATTAGGTATTTTCAATGATACACTGCATATTACGTTATATTACTAGGTATTTTCAATGATACACTGCATATTACGTTATATTACATGGTATTTTCAATGATACACTGCATATTACGTAATATTATAAGTTATTTTCAATGATACACTGCATATTAGGTTATATCATAAGGTATTTTCAATGATAAACTACGATATATTATAAGATATTTTCAATGATACACTGCATATTACGTTATATTATAAGGTATTTTCAATGATACACTGCATATTACGTTATGTTATAAAGTATTTTCAATGATAAATTACATATTATGATAAATTATAAGGTATTTTCAGTGATACACTGCATATTACGTTATATTATAAGGTATTTTCAATGATAAACTACGATATATATTATTAGGTATTTTCAATGATACACTGCATATTACGTTATATTACTAGGTATTTTCAATGATACACTGCATATTACGTTATATTACATGGTATTTTCAATGATACACTGCATATTACGTAATATTATAAGTTATTTTCAATGATACACTGCATATTAGGTTATATCATAAGGTATTTTCATTGATACACTGCATATTTCGTTATATTATAAGGTATTTTCAATGATACACTGCATATTACGATATGTTATAAGGTATTTTCAATGATACACTGCATATTATGTTATATTATAAGGTATTTTCAATGATACACTGCATATTACGTTATATTATAAGGTATTTTCAATGATACACTGCATATTACGTTATATTATAAGGTATTTTCAATGATAAACTACGATATATTATTAGATAATTTCAATGATACACTGCATATTACGTTATATTACTAGGTATTTTCAATGATACCCTGCATATTACGTTATATTATAAGGTATTGTCAATGATGCACTGCATATTACGTTATATTATAAGGTATCTTCAATGATACTCTACAAATTACGATATATTATAAAGTATTTTCAATGATACACTGCATATTACGTTATATTATAAGGTATTTTCAATGATACACTGCATATTACGTTATATTATAAGGCACTTTCAATGATAAACTACATACTATGATATATTAATAGGTATTTTCAGTGATACACTGCATATTACGTTATATTATAAGGTATTTTCAATGATACACTGCATATTACGTTATATAATAAGGTATTTTCAATGATAAACTACGATATATTATAAGATATTTTCAATGATACACTGCATATTACGTTATATTATAAGGTATTTTCAATGATACACTGCATATTACGTTATATTATAAAGTATTTTCAATGATAAATTACATATTATGATATATTATAAGGTATTTTCAGTGATACCCTGCATATTACGTTATATTATAAGGTATTTTCAATGATACACTGCATATTACGTTATATTATAAGGTATTTTCAATGATACACTGCATATTACGTTATATTATAAAGTATTTTCAATGATAAATTACATATTATGATATATTATAAGGTATTTTCAGTGATACACTGCATATTACGTTATATTATAAGGTATTTTCAATGATACACTGCATATTACGTTATATTATAAGGTATTTTCAATGATAAACTACGCTGTATTATAAGGTATTTTCAATGATACACTGCATATTACGTTATATAATAAGGTATTTTCAATGATAAACTACGATATATTACATGGTATTTTCTATGATACACTGCATATTACGTTATATTATAAGGCATTTTCAATGATACACTCCATATTACGTTATATTATAAGGTATCTTCAATGATACACTACAAATTACGATATATTATCAATTATTTTCAATGATACACTGCATATTACGTTATATTATAAGGTACTTTCAATGATAAACTACGATATATTATAAGATATTTTCAATGATACACTGCATATTACGTTATATTATAAGGTATTTTCAATGATACACTGCATATTACGTTATGTTATAAAGTATTTTCAATGATAAATTACATATTATGATATATTATAAGGTATTTTCAGTGATACACTGCATATTACGTTATATTATAAGGTATTTTCAATGATAAACTACGATATATATTATTAGGTATTTTCAATGATACACTGCATATTACGTTATATTACTAGGTATTTTCAATGATACACTGCATATTACGTTATATTACATGGTATTTTCAATGATACACTGCATATTACGTAATATTATAAGTTATTTTCAATGATACACTGCATATTAGGTTATATCATAAGGTATTTTCATTGATACACTGCATATTTCGTTATATTATAAGGTATTTTCAATGATACACTGCATATTACGATATGTTATAAGGTATTTTCAATGATACACTGCATATTATGTTATATTATAAGGTATTTTCAATGATACACTGCATATTACGTTATATTATAAGGTATTTTCAATGATACACTGCATATTACGTTATATTAAAGGTATTTTCAATGATACAGTGAATATTACGCTATATTATAAGGTATTTTCAATGATACACTGCATATTACGTTATATTACATGGTGTTTTCAATGATACACTGCATATAACTTTATATTATAAGGTATTTTCAATGATAATCTACATATTATGGTATATTATAAGGTATTTTCAGTGATACATTGCATATTACGATATATTATAAGGTATTTTCAGTGATACACTGCATATTACGTTATATTATAAGGGATCTTCAATGATACACTACAAATTACGATCTATTATCAATTATTTTCAATGATACACTGCATATTACGTCATATTATAAGGTATTTTCAATGATAAACTACGATATATTACAAGATATTTTCAATGATACACTGCATATTACGTTATATTATAAGGTATTTTCAATGATACACTGCATATTAGGTTATATTATAAGGTATCTTCAATGATACACTACAAATTACGATATATTATAAAGTATTTTCAATGATACACTGCATATTACGTTATATTATTAGGTATTTTCAATGATACACTGCATATAACGTTACATTATAAGGTATTTTCAATGAAACACTGCGTATAACGTTATATTATAAGGTACTTTCAATGAAACACTGCATATTACGTTATATTATAAGTTATTCTCAATGAAACACTGCATATTACGTTATATTATAAGGTATTTTCAATGATACACTGCATATTACGTTATATTATAAGGTATTTTCAGTGATACACTGCATATTATGTTATGTTATAAGGTATTTTCAATGATAAATTACATATTATGATATATTATAAAGTATTTTCAGTGATACACTGCATATTATGTTATGTTATAAGGTATTTTCTATGATAAACTACGATATATTATAAGGTATTTTCAATGATACACTCCATATTACGTTATATTATAAGGTATTTTCAATGATACACTGCATATTACGTTATATTATAAGGTATTTTCAATGATACACTGCATATTACGTTATATTATAAGGTATTTTCAATGATAAACTACGATATATTATTAGATAATTTCAATGATACACTGCATATTACGTTATATTACTAGGTATTTTCAATGATACCCTGCATATTACGTTATATTATAAGGTATTGTCAATGATGCACTGCATATTACGTTATATTATAAGGTATCTTCAATGATACTCTACAAATTACGATATATTATAAAGTATTTTCAATGATACACTGCATATTACGTTATATTATAAGGTATTTTCAATGATACACTGCATATTACGTTATATTATAAGGCACTTTCAATGATAAACTACATATTATGATATATTAATAGGTATTTTCAGTGATACACTGCATATTACGTTATATTATAAGGTATTTTCAATGATACACTGCATATTACGTTATATAATAAGGTATTTTCAATGATAAACTACGATATATTATAAGATATTTTCAATGATACACTGCATATTACGTTATATTATAAGGTATTTTCAATGATACACTGCATATTACGTTATATTATAAAGTATTTTCAATGATAAATTACATATTATGATATATTATAAGGTATTTTCAGTGATACCCTGCATATTACGTTATATTATAAGGTATTTTCAATGATACACTGCATATTACGTTATATTATAAGGTATTTTCAATGATACACTGCATATTACGTTATATTATAAAGTATTTTCAATGATAAATTACATATTATGATATATTATAAGGTATTTTCAGTGATACACTGCATATTACGTTATATTATAAGGTATTTTCAATGATACACTGCATATTACGTTATATTATAAGGTATTTTCAATGATAAACTACGCTGTATTATAAGGTATTTTCAATGATACACTGCATATTACGTTATATAATAAGGTATTTTCAATGATAAACTACGATATATTACATGGTATTTTCTATGATACACTGCATATTACGTTATATTATAAGGCATTTTCAATGATACACTCCATATTACGTTATATTATAAGGTATCTTCAATGATACACTACAAATTACGATATATTATCAATTATTTTCAATGATACACTGCATATTACGTTATATTATAAGGTACTTTCAATGATAAACTACGATATATTATAAGATATTTTCAATGATACACTGCATATTACGTTATATTATAAGGTATTTTCAATGATACACTGCATATTACGTTATATTATAAAGTATTTTCAATGATAAATTACATATTATGATATATTATAAGGTATTTTCAGTGATACACTGCATATTACGTTATATTATAAGGTATTTTCAATGATAAACTACGATATATATTATAAGGTATTTTCAATGATACACTGCATATTACGTTATATTACTAGGTATTTTCAATGATACACTGCATATTACGTTATATTACATGGTATTTTCAATGATACACTGCATATTACGTAATATTATAAGTTATTTTCAATGATACACTGCATATTAGGTTATATCATAAGGTATTTTCATTGATACACTGCATATTTCGTTATATTATAAGGTATTTTCAATGATACACTGCATATTACGATATGTTATAAGGTATTTTCAATGATACACTGCATATTATGTTATATTATAAGGTATTTTCAATGATACACTGCATATTACGTTATATTATAAGGTATTTTCAATGATACACTGCATATTACGTTATATTAAAGGTATTTTCAATGATACAGTGAATATTACGCTATATTATAAGGTATTTTCAATGATACACTGCATATTACGTTATATTACATGGTGTTTTCAATGATACACTGCATATAACTTTATATTATAAGGTATTTTCAATGATAATCTACATATTATGGTATATTATAAGGTATTTTCAGTGATACATTGCATATTACGATATATTATAAGGTATTTTCAGTGATACACTGCATATTACGTTATATTATAAGGGATCTTCAATGATACACTACAAATTACGATCTATTATCAATTATTTTCAATGATACACTGCATATTACGTCATATTATAAGGTATTTTCAATGATAAACTACGATATATTACAAGATATTTTCAATGATACACTGCATATTACGTTATATTATAAGGTATTTTCAATGATACACTGCATATTAGGTTATATTATAAGGTATCTTCAATGATACACTACAAATTACGATATATTATAAAGTATTTTCAATGATACACTGCATATTACGTTATATTATTAGGTATTTTCAATGATACACTGCATATAACGTTACATTATAAGGTATTTTCAATGAAACACTGCGTATAACGTTATATTATAAGGTACTTTCAATGAAACACTGCATATTACGTTATATTATAAGTTATTCTCAATGAAACACTGCATATTACGTTATATTATAAGGTATTTTCAATGATACACTGCATATTACGTTATATTATAAGGTATTTTCAGTGATACACTGCATATTATGTTATGTTATAAGGTATTTTCAATGATAAATTACATATTATGATATATTATAAGGTATTTTCAGTGATACACTGCATATTACGTTATATTATAAGGTATTTTCAATGATACACTGCATATTACGTTATATTAAAGGTATTTTCAATGATACACTGCATATTACGCTATATTATAAGGTATTTTCAATGATACACTGCATATTACGTTAAATTACATGGTGTTTTCAATGATACACTGCATATAACTTTATATTATAAGGTATTTTCAATGATAATCTACATATTATGGTATATTATAAGGTATTTTCAGTGATACACTGCATATTACGATATATTATAAGGTATTTTCAATGATACACTGCATATTACGTTATATTATAAGGTATTTTCAATGATACACTGCATATTACGTTATATTATAAGGTATTTTCAATGATAAACTACATATTATGGTATATTATAAGGTATTTTCAATGATACACTGCATATTACGTTATATTATAAGGAATTTTCAATGATAAACTTCAAATTACGATATATTATCAATTATTTTCAATGATACACTGCATATTACGTTATATTATAAGGTATTTTCAATGATAAACTACGATATATTATAAGCTATTTTCAATGATACACTGCATATTACGTTATATTATAAGGTATTTTCAATGATACACTGCATATTACGTTATATTATAAGGTATCTTCAATGATACACTACAAATTACGATATATTATAAAGTATTTTCAATGATACACTGCATATTACGTTATATTATTAGGTATTTTCAATGATACACTGCATATAACGTTACATTATAAGGTATTTTCAATGAAACACTGCGTATAACGTTATATTATAAGGTACTTTCAATGAAACACTGCATATTACGTTATATTATAAGTTATTCTCAATGAAACACTGCATATTACGTTATATTATAAGGTATTTTCAATGATAAACTACAATATATTATATGGTATTTTCAATGATACACTGCATATTACGTTATATTATAAGGTATTTTCAATGATAAACTACATATTACGACATATTATAAAGTATTTTCAATGATACACTGCATATTACATTACATTACATGGTATTTTCAATGATAGACTGCATATTACGTTATATTATAAAGTATATTCAAAGATACACTCCATATTACGTTATACTATAAGGTATTTTCAATGATACACTGCATATTACATTACATTATATGGCATTTTCAATGATACACAGCATATTACGTTATATTATAAAGTATTTTCAATGATACACTGCATATTACGTTATATTATAAGGTATTTTCAATGATACACTGCATATTACGTTATATTATAAGGCACTTTCAATGATAAACTACATATTATGATATATTAATAGGTATTTTCAGTGATACACTGCATATTACGTTATATTATAAGGTATTTTCAATGATACACTGCATATTACGTTATATAATAAGGTATTTTCAATGATAAACTACGATATATTATAAGATATTTTCAATGATACACTGCATATTACGTTATATTATAAGGTATTTTCAATGATAAACTACGCTGTATTATAAGGTATTTTCAATGATACACTGCATATTACGTTATATTATAAAGTATTTTCAATGATAAATTACATATTATGATATATTATAAAGTATTTTCAGTGATACACTGCATATGACGTTATATTATAAGGTATTTTCAATGATAAACTACGATATATTATTAGGTATTTTCAATGATACACTGCATATTACGTTATATTATAAGGTATTTTCAGTGATACACTGCATATTATGTTATGTTATAAGGTATTTTCAATGATAAACTACGATATATTATAAGGTATTTTCAATGATACACTCCATATTACGTTATATTATAAGGTATTTTCAATGAAACCCTGCATATTACGTTATATTATAAGGTACTTTCAATGATAAACTACGCTGTATTATAACGTATTTTCAGTGATACACTGCATATTACGTTATGTTATAAGGTATTTTCAATGATAAACTACGATATATTATAAGGTATTTTCAATGATACACTGCATATTACGTTATATGATAAGGTATTTTCAATGATAAACTACATATTATGGTATGTTATAAGGTATTTTCAATGATACACTGCATATTTCGTTATATTATAAGGAATTTTCAATGATAAACTACAATATATTATTAGATAATTTCAATGATACACTGCATATTACGTTATATTACTAGGTATTTTCAATGATACACTGCATATTACGTTATATTATAAGGTATTTTCAATGATAAACTACGATATATTATAAGGTATTTTCAATGATACACTGCATATTACGTTATATTACATGGTATTTTCAATGATACACTACATATTACGTAATATTATAAGTTATTTTCAATGATACACTGCATATTAGGTTATATCATAAGGTATTTTCATTGATACACTGCATATTTCGTTATATTAAAGGTATTTTCAATGATACACTGCATATTACGCTATATTATAAGGTATTTTCAATGAAACCCTGCATATTACGTTATATTATAAGGTATTTTCAATGATAAACTACGCTGTATTATAACGTATTTTCAGTGATACACTGCATATTACGTTATGTTATAAGGTATTTTCAATGATAAACTACGCTATATTATAATGTGTTTTCAATGATACATTGCATATTACGTTATATTATAAGGTATTTTCATTGAAACACTGCATATTATGTTATATTATAAGGTATTGTCAATGATGAACTGCATATTACGTTATATTATAAGGTATTTTCAATGATAAACTACACTGTATTATAAGGTATTTTCAATGATAAAATACGATATACTATAAGGTATTTTCAATGATACACTGCATATTACGTTATATTATAACGTATTTTCAATAATACACTGCATATTACGTTATATTATAAGGTATTTTCAATGATACACTGCATATTACGTTATATTACATGGTGTTTTCAATGATACACTGCATATTACGTAATATTATAAGGTATTTTCAATGATACACTGCATATTAGGTTATATTATAAGGTATTTTCATTGATACACTGCATATTACGTTATATTATAAGGTATCTTCAATGATACACTACAAATTACGATATATTATCAATTATTTTCAATGATACACTGCATATTACGTTATATTATAAGGTATTTTCAATGATAAACTACGATATATTATAACATATTTTCAATGATACACTGCATATTACGTTATATTATAAGGTATTTTCAACGATACACTGCATATTACGTTATATTATAAGGTATCTTCAATGATACACTACAAATTACGATATATTATAAAGTATTTTCAATGATACACTGCATATTACGTTATATTATTAGGTATTTTCAATGATACACTGCATATAACGTTACATTATAAGGTATATTCAATGAAACACTGCGTATAACGTTATATTATAAGGTACTTTCAATGATACACTGCATATTACGTTATATTATAAGTTATTCTCAATGAAACACTGCATATTACGTTATATTATAAGGTATTTTCAATGATAAACTACAATATATTATATGATATTTTCAATGATACACTGCATATTACGTTATATTATAAGGTATTTTCAATGATAAACTACATATTACGACATATTATAAAGTATTTTCAATGATACACTGCATATTACGTTATATTATAAGGTAGTTTCAATGATACACTGCATATTACATTACATTATATGGTATTTTCAATGATAGACTGCATATTACGTTATATTATAAAGTATATTCAAAGATACACTCCATATTACGTTATACTATAAGGTATTTTCAATGATACACTGCATATTACATTACATTATATGGTATTTTCAATGATACACAGCATATTACGTTATATTATAAAGTATTTTCAATGATACACTGCATATTACGTTATATTATAAGGTATTTTCAATGATACACTGCATATTACGTTATATTATAATGTACTTTCAATGATAAACTACATATTATGATATATTATTAGGTATTTTCAGTGATACACTGCATATTACGTTATATTATAAGGTATTTTCAATGATACACTGCATATTACGTTATATTATAAAGTATTTTCAATGATTAATTACATATTATGATATATTATAAGGTATTTTCAGTGATACCCTGCATATTACGTTATATTATAAGGTATTTTCAATGATACACTGCATATTACGTTATATTATAAGGTACTTTCAATGATAAACTACATATTATGATATATTATTAGGTATTTTCAATGATACACTGCATATTACGTTATATTATAAGGTATTTTCAGTGATACACTGCATATTACGTTATGTTATAAGGTATTTTCAATGATAAACTACGATATATTATAAGGTATTTTCAATGATACACTGCATATTACGTTATATTATAAGGTATTTTCAATGATAAACTACATATTATGGTATATTATAAGGTATTTTCAGTGATACACTGCATATTACGTTATATTATAAGGTATTTTCAATGATAAACTACGATATATTATTAGATATTTTCAATGATACACTGCATATTACGTTATATTACTAGGTATTTTCAATGATACACTGCATATTACGTTATATTATAAGGTATTTTCAATGATAAACTACGATATATTATAAGGTATTTTCAATGATACACTGCATATTACGTTATATTACATGGTATTTTCAATGATACACTACATATTACGTAATATTATAAGTTATTTTCAATGATACACTGCATATTAGGTTATATCATAAGGTATTTTCATTGATACACTGCATATTTCGTTATATTAAAGGTATTTTCAATGATACACTGCATATTACGCTATATTATAAGGTATTTTCAATGAAACCCTGCATATTACGTTATATTATAAGGTATTTTCAATGATAAACTACGCTGTATTATAACGTATTTTCAGTGATACACTGCATATTACGTTATGTTATAAGGTATTTTCAATGATAAACTACGCTATATTATAATGTGTTTTCAATGATACACTGCATATGACGTTATATTATAAGGTATTTTCAATGATAAACTACGATATATTATTAGGTATTTTCAATGATACACTGCATATTACGTTATATTATAAGGTATTTTCAGTGATACACTGCATATTATGTTATGTTATAAGGTATTTTCAATGATAAACTACGATATATTATAAGGTATTTTCAATGATACACTCCATATTACGTTATATTATAAGGTATTTTCAATGAAACCCTGCATATTACGTTATATTATAAGGTACTTTCAATGATAAACTACGCTGTATTATAACGTATTTTCAGTGATACACTGCATATTACGTTATGTTATAAGGTATTTTCAATGATAAACTACGATATATTATAAGGTATTTTCAATGATACACTGCATATTACGTTATATTATAAGGTATTTTCAATGATAAACTACATATTATGGTATGTTATAAGGTATTTTCAATGATACACTGCATATTTCGTTATATTATAAGGTATTTTCAATGATAAACTACGATATATTATTAGATAATTTCAATGATACACTGCATATTACGTTATATTACTAGGTATTTTCAATGATACACTGCATATTACGTTATATTATAAGGTATTTTCAATGATAAACTACGATATATTATAAGGTATTTTCAATGATACACTGCATATTACGTTATATTACATGGTATTTTCAATGATACACTACATATTACGTAATATTATAAGTTATTTTCAATGATACACTGCATATTAGGTTATATCATAAGGTATTTTCATTGATACACTGCATATTTCGTTATATTAAAGGTATTTTCAATGATACACTGCATATTACGCTATATTATAAGGTATTTTCAATGAAACCCTGCATATTACGTTATATTATAAGGTATTTTCAATGATAAACTACGCTGTATTATAACGTATTTTCAGTGATACACTGCATATTACGTTATGTTATAAGGTATTTTCAATGATAAACTACGCTATATTATAATGTGTTTTCAATGATACATTGCATATTACGTTATATTATAAGGTATTTTCATTGAAACACTGCATATTATGTTATATTATAAGGTATTGTCAATGATGAACTGCATATTACGTTATATTATAAGGTATTTTCAATGATAAACTACACTGTATTATAAGGTATTTTCAATGATAAAATACGATATACTATAAGGTATTTTCAATGATACACTGCATATTACGTTATATTATAACGTATTTTCAATAATACACTGCATATTACGTTTTATTATAAGGTATTTTCAATGATACACTGCATATTACGTTATATTACATGGTGTTTTCAATGATACACTGCATATTACGTAATATTATAAGGTATTTTCAATGATACACTGCATATTAGGTTATATTATAAGGTATTTTCATTGATACACTGCATATTACGTTATATTATAAGGTATCTTCAATGATACACTACAAATTACGATATATTATCAATTATTTTCAATGATACACTGCATATTACGTTATATTATAAGGTATTTTCAATGATAAACTACGATATATTATAACATATTTTCAATGATACACTGCATATTACGTTATATTATAAGGTATTTTCAACGATACACTGCATATTACGTTATATTATAAGGTATCTTCAATGATACACTACAAATTACGATATATTATAAAGTATTTTCAATGATACACTGCATATTACGTTATATTATTAGGTATTTTCAATGATACACTGCATATAACGTTACATTATAAGGTATATTCAATGAAACACTGCGTATAACGTTATATTATAAGGTACTTTCAATGATACACTGCATATTACGTTATATTATAAGTTATTCTCAATGAAACACTGCATATTACGTTATATTATAAGGAATTTTCAATGATAAACTACAATATATTATAAGGTATTTTCCATGATACACTGCATATTACGTAGTATTGTAAGGTATTTTCAATGATAAACTACATATTACGACATATTATAAAGTATTTTCAATGATACACTGCATATTACGTTATATTATAAGGTATTTTCAATGATACACTGCATATTACATTACATTATATGGTATTTTCAATGATAGACTGCATATTACGTTATATTATAAAGTATTTTCAAAGATACACTCCATATTACGTTATACTATAAGGTATTTTCAATGATACACTGCATATTACATTACATTATATGGTATTTTCAATGATACACAGCATATTACGTTATATTATAAAGTATTTTCAATGATACACTGCATATTACGTTATATTATAAGGTATTTTCAATGATACACTGCATATTACGTTATATTATAATGTACTTTCAATGATAAACTACATATTATGATATATTATCAATTATTTTCAATGATACACTGCATATTACGTTATATTATAAGGTATTTTCAATGATAAACTACGATATATTATAACATATTTTCAATGATACACTGCATATTACGTTATATTATAAGGTATTTTCAACGATACACTGCATATTACGTTATATTATAAGGTATCTTCAATGATACACTACAAATTACGATATATTATAAAGTATTTTCAATGATACACTGCATATTACGTTATATTATTAGGTATTTTCAATGATACACTGCATATAACGTTACATTATAAGGTATTTTCAATGAAACACTGCGTATAACGTTATATTATAAGGTACTTTCAATGATACACTGCATATTACGTTATATTTTAAGTTATTCTCAATGAAACACTGCATATTACGTTATATTATAAGGTATTTTCAATGATAAACTACAATATATTATATGGTATTTTCAATGATACACTGCATATTACGATATATTATAAGGTATTTTCAATGATAAACTACATATTACGACATATTATAAAGTATTTTCAATGATACACTGCATATTACGTTATATTATAAGGTAGTTTCAATGATACACTGCATATTACATTACATTATATGGTATTTTCAATGATAGACTGCATATTACGTTATATTATAAAGTATATTCAAAGATACACTCCATATTACGTTATACTATAAGGTATTTTCAATGATACACTGCATATTACATTACATTATATGGTATTTTCAATGATACACAGCATATTACGTTATATTATAAAGTATTTTCAATGATACACTGCATATTACGTTATATTATAAAGTATTTTCAATGATACACTGCATATTACGTTATATTATAAGGTATTTTCAATGATAAACTACGATATATTATAACATATTTTCAATGATACACTGCATATTACGTTATATTATAAGGTATTTTCAACGATACACTGCATATTACGTTATATTATAAGGTATCTTCAATGATACACTACAAATTACGATATATTATAAAGTATTTTCAATGATACACTGCATATTACGTTATATTATTAGGTATTTTCAATGATACACTGCATATAACGTTACATTATAAGGTATTTTCAATGAAACACTGCGTATAACGTTATATTATAAGGTACTTTCAATGATACACTGCATATTACGTTATATTATAAGTTATTCTCAATGAAACACTGCATATTACGTTATATTATAAGGTATTTTCAATGATAAACTACAATATATTATATGGTATTTTCAATGATACACTGCATATTACGTTATATTATAAGGTATTTTCAATGATAAACTACATATTACGACATATTATAAAGTATTTTCAATGATACACTGCATATTACGTTATATTATAAGGTAGTTTCAATGATACACTGCATATTACATTACATTATATGGTATTTTCAATGATAGACTGCATATTACGTTATATTATAAAGTATATTCAAAGATACACTCCATATTACGTTATACTATAAGGTATTTTCAATGATACACTGCATATTACATTACATTATATGGTATTTTCAATGATACACAGCATATTACGTTATATTATAAAGTATTTTCAATGATACACTGCATATTACGTTATATTATAAGGTATTTTCAATGATACACTGCATATTACGTTATATTATAATGTACTTTCAATGATAAACTACATATTATGATATATTATTAGGTATTTTCAGTGATACACTGCATATTACGTTATATTATAAGGTATTTTCAATGATACACTGCATATTACGTTATATTATAAAGTATTTTCAATGATAAATTACATATTATGATATATTATAAGGTATTTTCAGTGATACCCTGCATATTACGTTATATTATAAGGTATTTTCAATGATACACTGCATATTACGTTATATTATAAGGTACTTTCAATGATAAACTACATATTATGATATATTATTAGGTATTTTCAATGATACACTGCATATTACGTTATATTATAAGGTATTTTCAGTGATACACTGCATATTACGCTATATTATAAGGTATTTTCAATGAAACCCTGCATATTACGTTATATTATAAGGTATTTTCAATGATAAACTACGCTGTATTATAACGTATTTTCAGTGATACACTGCATATTACGTTATGTTATAAGGTATTTTCAATGATAAACTACGCTATATTATAATGTGTTTTCAATGATACATTGCATATTACGTTATATTATAAAGTATTTTCAATGATACACTGCATATAACGTTACATTATAAGGTATTTTCAATGAAACACTGCGTATAACGTTATATTATAAGGTACTTTCAATGATACACTGCATATTACGTTATATTTTAAGTTATTCTCAATGAAACACTGCATATTACGTTATATTATAAGGTATTTTCAATGATAAACTACAATATATTATATGGTATTTTCAATGATACACTGCATATTACGATATATTATAAGGTATTTTCAATGATAAACTACATATTACGACATATTATAAAGTATTTTCAATGATACACTGCATATTACGTTATATTATAAGGTAGTTTCAATGATACACTGCATATTACATTACATTATATGGTATTTTCAATGATAGACTGCATATTACGTTATATTATAAAGTATATTCAAAGATACACTCCATATTACGTTATACTATAAGGTATTTTCAATGATACACTGCATATTACATTACATTATATGGTATTTTCAATGATACACAGCATATTACGTTATATTATAAAGTATTTTCAATGATACACTGCATATTACGTTATATTATAAGGTATTTTCAATGATACACTGCATATTACGTTATATTATAATGTACTTTCAATGATAAACTACATATTATGATATATTATTAGGTATTTTCAGTGATACACTGCATATTACGTTATATTATAAGGTATTTTCAATGATAAACTACGATATATTATAAGGTATTTTCAATGATACACTGCATATTACGTTATATTATAAGGTATTTTCAATGATACACTGCATATTACGTTATATTATAAAGTATTTTCAATGATAAATTACATATTATGATATATTATAAGGTATTTTCAGTGATACCCTGCATATTACGTTATATTATAAGGTATTTTCAATGATACACTGCATATTACGTTATATTATAAGGTACTTTCAATGATAAACTACATATTATGATACATTATTAGGTATTTTCAGTGATACACTGCATATTACGTTATATTATAAGGTATTTTCAATGATACACTGCATATTACGTTATATTATAAGGTACTTTCAATGATAAACTACATATTATGATATATTATTAGGTATTTTCAGTGATACACTGCATATTACGTTATATTATAAGGTATTTTCAATGATACACTGCATATTACGTTATATTATAAGGTATTTTCAATGATAAACTACGATATATTATAAGGTATTTTCAATTATACACTGCATATTACGTTATATTATAAGGTATTTTCAATGATAGACTGCATATTACGTTATATTATAAAGTATATTCAAAGATACACTCCATATTACGTTATACTATAAGGTATTTTCAATGATACACTGCATATTACATTACATTATATGGTATTTTCAATGATACACAGCATATTACGTTATATTATAAAGTATTTTCAATGATACACTGCATATTACGTTATATTATAAGGTATTTTCAATGATACACTGCATATTACGTTATATTATAATGTACTTTCAATGATAAACTACATATTATGATATATTATTAGGTATTTTCAGTGATACACTGCATATTACGTTATATTATAAGGTATTTTCAATGATACACTGCATATTACGTTATATTATAAGGTATTTTCAATGATAAACTACGATATATTATAAGATATTTTCAATGATACACTGCATATTACGTTATATTATAAGGTATTTTCAATGATACACTGCATATTACGTTATATTATAAAGTATTTTCAATGATAAATTACATATTATGATATATTATAAGGTATTTTCAGTGATACCCTGCATATTACGTTATATCATAAGGTATTTTCAATGATACACTGCATATTACGTTATATTATAAGGTACTTTCAATGATAAACTACATATTATAATATATTATTAGGTATTTTCAGTGATACACTGCATATTACGTTATATTATAAGGTATTTTCAATGATACACTGCATATTACGTTATATTATAAGGTACTTTCAATGATAAACTACATATTATGATATATTATTAGGTATTTTCAGTGATACATTGCATATTACGTTATATTATAAGGTATTTTCAATGATACACTGCATATTACGTTATATTATAAGGTATTTTCAATGATAAACTACGATATATTATAAGGTATTTTCAATTATACACTGCATATTACGTTATATTATAAGGTATTTTCAATGATACCCTGCATATTACGTTATATTATAAGGTACTTTCAATGATAAACTACATATTATGATATATTATTAGGTATTTTCAGTGATACCCTGCATATTACGTTATATTATAAGGTATTTTCAATGATACACTGCATATTACGTTATATTATAAGGTACTTTCAATGATAAACTACATATTATGATACATTATTAGGTATTTTCACTGATACACTGCATATTACGTTATATTATAAGGTATTTTCAATGATACACTGCATATTACGTTATATTATAAGGTACTTTCAATGATAAACTACATATTATGATATATTATTAGGTATTTTCAGTGATACACTGCATATTACGTTATATTATAAGGTATTTTCAATGATACACTGCATATTACGTTATATTATAAGGTATTTTCAATGATAAACTACGCTGTATTATAACGTATTTTCAGTGATACACTGCATATTACGTTATGTTATAAGGTATTTTCAATGATAAACTACGATATATTATAAGGTATTTTCAATGATACACTGCATATTACGTTATATTACATGGTATTTTCAATGATACACTGCATATTACGTAATATTATAAGTTATTTTCAATGATACACTGCATATTAGGTTATATCATAAGGTATTTTCATTGATACACTGCATATTTCGTTATATTAAAGGTATTTTCAATGATACACTGCATATTACGCTATATTATAAGGTATTTTCAATGATAAACTACATATTACGACATATTATAAAGTATTTTCAATGATACATTGCATATTACGTTATATTATAAGGTATTTTCAATGATACACTGCATATTACGTTATATTACATGGTATTTTCAATGATACACTGCATATTACGTAATATTATAAGTTATTTTCAATGATACACTGCATATTACGTTATATTATAAGGTATTTTCAATGATAAACTACGATATATATTTAGGTATTTTCAATGATACACTGCATATTACGTTATATTACTAGGTATTTTCAATGATACACTGCTTATTACGTTATATTATAAGGTATTTTCAATGATAAACTACGATATATTATAAGGTATTTTCAATGATACACTGCATATTACGTTATATTACATGGTATTTTCAATGATACACTGCATATTACGTAAAATTATAAGTTATTTTCAATGATACACTGCATATTAGGTTATATCATAAGGTATTTTCATTGATACACTGCATATTTCGTTATATTAAAGGTATTTTCAATGATACACTGCATATTACGCTATATTATAAGGTATTTTCAATGAAACCCTGCATATTACGTTATATAATAAGGTATTTTCAATGATAAACTACGATATATTATAAGGTATTTTCTATGATACACTGCATATTACGTTATATTATAAGGCATTTTCAATGATACACTCCATATTACGTTATATTATAAGGTATCTTCAATGATACACTACAAATTACGATATATTATCAATTATTTTCAATGATACACTGGATATTACGTTATATTATAAGGTATTTTCAATGATAAACTACGATATATTATAAGGTGTTTTCAATGATACACTGCATATTACGTTATATTACAAGGTATTTTCAATGATACACTGCATATTACGTTATATTATAAAGTATTTTCAATGATAAATTACATATTATGATATATTATAAGGTATTTTCAGTGATACACTGCATATTACGTTATATTATAAGGTATTTTCAATGATAAACTACGATATATTATAAGGTATTTTCAATGATAAACTACATATTACGACATATTATAAAGTATTTTCAATGATACACTGCATATTACGTTATATTATAAGGTATTTTCAATGATACACTGCATATTACGTTATATTACATGGTATTTTCAATGATACACTGCATATTACGTAATATTATAAGTTATTTTCAATGATACACTGCATATTACGTTATATTATAAGGTATTTTCAATGATAAACTACGATATATTATTAGGTATTTTCAATGATACACTGCATATTACGTTATATTACTAGGTATTTTCAATGATACACTGCTTATTACGTTATATTATAAGGTATTTTCAATGATAAACTACGATATATTATAAGGTATTTTCAATGATACACTGCATATTACGTTATATTACATGGTATTTTCAATGATACACTGCATATTACGTAAAATTATAAGTTATTTTCAATGATACACTGCATATTAGGTTATATCATAAGGTATTTTCATTGATACACTGCATATTTCGTTATATTAAAGGTATTTTCAATGATACACTGCATATTACGCTATATTATAAGGTATTTTCAATGAAACCCTGCATATTACGTTATATAATAAGGTATTTTCAATGATAAACTACGATATATTATAAGGTATTTTCTGTGATACACTGCATATTACGTTATATTATAAGGCATTTTCAATGATACACTCCATATTACGTTATATTATAAGGTATCTTCAATGATACACTACAAATTACGATATATTATAAAGTATTTTCAATGATACACTGCATATTACGTTATATTATAAGGTATTTTCAATGATAAACTACGATATATTATAAGATATTTTCAATGATACACTGCATATTACGTTATATTATAAGGTATTTTCAATGATACACTGCATATTACGTTATATTATAAAGTATTTTCAATGATAAATTACATATTATGATATATTATAAGGTATTTTCAGTGATACCCTGCATATTACGTTATATTATAAGGTATTTTCAATGATACTCTGCATATTACGTTATATTATAAGCTATTTTCAATGATACCCTTCATATTACGTTATATTATAAGGTATTTTCAATGATAAACTACGCTGTATTATAACGTATTTTCAGTGATACACTGCATATTACGTTATGTTATAAGGTATTTTCAATGATAAACTACGATATATTATAAGGTATTTTCAATGATACACTGCATATTACGTTATATTATAAGGTATTTTCAGTGATACACTGCATAATACGTTATGTTATAAGGTATTTTCAATGATAAACTACGATATATTATAAGGTATTTTCAATTATACACTGCATATTACGTTATATTATAAGCTATTTTCAATGATACCCTGCATATTACGTTATATTATAAGGTATTTTCAATGATAAACTACGCTGTATTATAACGTATTTTCAGTGATACACTGCATATTACGTTATGTTATAAGGTATTTTCAATGATACACTGCATATTACGTTATATTATAAGGTATTGTCAATGATGCACAGCATATTACGTTATATTATAAGGTATCTTCAATGATACTCTACAAATTACGATATATTATAAAGTATTTTCAATGATACACTGCATATTACGTTATATTACATGGTGTTTTCAATGATACACTGCATATAACTTTAAATTATAAGGTATTTTCAATGATAAACTACAATATATTATTAGGTATTTTCAATGATACACTGCATATTACGTTATATTATAAGGTATTTTCAATGATAATCTACATATTATGGTATATTATAAGGTATTTTCAGTGATACACTGCATATTACGTTATATTATAAGGTATTTTCAATGATACACTGCATATTACGTTATATTAAAGGTATTTTCAATGATACACTGCATATTTCGTTATATTAAAGGTATTTTCAGTGATACCCTGCATATTACGTTATATTATAAGGTATTTTCAATGATGCACTGCATATTAGGTTATATCATAAGGTATTTTCATTGATACACTGCATATTTCGTTATATTAAAGGTATTTTCAATGATACACTGCATATTACGCTATATTATAAGGTATTTTCAATGATAAACTACATATTACGACATATTATAAAGTATTTTCAATGATACATTGCATATTACGTTATATTATAAGGTATTTTCAATGATACACTGCATATTACGTTATATTACATGGTATTTTCAATGATACACTGCATATTACGTAATATTATAAGTTATTTTCAATGATACACTGCATATTACGTTATATTATAAGGTATTTTCAATGATACACTGCATATTACGTTATATTATAAGGTATTTTCAATGATAAACTACGATATATTATTAGGTATTTTCAATGATACACTGCATATTACGTTATATTACTAGGTATTTTCAATGATACACTGCATATTACGATATATTATCAATTATTTTCAATGATACACTGCATATTTCGTTATATTAAAGGTATTTTCAATGATACACTGCATATTACGCTATATTATAAGGTATTTTCAATGAAACCCTGCATATTACGTTATATAATAAGGTATTTTCAATGATAAACTACGATATATTATAAGGTATTTTCTATGATACTCTGCATATTACGTTATATTATAAGGCATTTTCAATGATACACTCCATATTACGTTATATTATAAGGTATCTTCAATGATACACTACAAATTACGATATATTATCAATTATTTTCAATGATACACTGCATATTACGTTATATTATAAGGTATTTTCAATGATAAACTACGATATATTATAAGATATTTTCAATGATACACTGCATATTACGTTATATTATAAGGTATTTTCAATGATACACTGCATATTACGTTATATTATAAAGTATTTTCAATGATAAATTACATATTATGATATATTATAAGGTATTTTCAGTGATACCCTGCATATTACGTTATATTATAAGGTATTTTCAATGATACACTGCATATTACGTTATATTATAAGCTATTTTCAATGATACCCTTCATATTACGTTATATTATAAGGTATTTTCAATGATAAACTACGCTGTATTATAACGTATTATCAGTGATACACTGCATATTACGTTATGTTATAAGGTATTTTCAATGATAAACTACGATATATTATAAGGTATTTTCAATGATACACTGCATATTACGTTATTTTATAAGGTATTTTCAGTGATACACTGCATAATACGTTATGTTATAAGGTATTTTCAATGATAAACTACGATATATTATAAGGTATTTTCAATTATACACTGCATATTACGTTATATTATAAGGTATTTTCAATGAAACCCTGCATATTACGTTATATTATAAGGTATTTTCAATGATAAACTACGCTGTATTATAACGTATTTTCAGTGATACACTGCATATTACGTTATGTTATAAGGTATTTTCAATGATACACTGCATATTACGTTATATTATAAGGTATTTTCAATGATGCACTGCATATTACGTTATATTATAAGGTATTTTCAATGATACACTGCATATTACGTTATATTAAAGGTATTTTCAATGATACACTGCATATTTCGTTATATTAAAGGTATTTTCAGAGATACCCTGCATATTACGTTATATTATAAGGTATTTTCAATGATACACTGCATATTAGGTTATATCATAAGGTATTTTCATTGATACACTGCATATTTCGTTATATTAAAGGTATTTTCAATGATACACTGCATATTACGCTATATTATAAGGTATTTTCAATGATAAACTACATATTACGACATATTATAAAGTATTTTCAATGATACACTGCATATTACGTTATATTATAAGGTATTTTCAATGATACACTGCATATTACGTTATATTACATGGTATTTTCAATGATACACTGCATATTACGTAATATTATAAGTTATTTTCAATGATACACTGCATATTACGTTATATTATAAGGTATTTTCAATGATAAACTACGATATATATTTAGGTATTTTCAATGATACACTGCATATTACGTTATATTACTAGGTATTTTCAATGATACACTGCTTATTACGTTATATTATAAGGTATTTTCAATGATAAACTACGATATATTATAAGGTATTTTCAATGATACACTGCATATTACGTTATATTACATGGTATTTTCAATGATACACTGCATATTACGTAAAATTATAAGTTATTTTCAATGATACACTGCATATTAGGTTATATCATAAGGTATTTTCATTGATACACTGCATATTTCGTTATATTAAAGGTATTTTCAATGATACACTGCATATTACGCTATATTATAAGGTATTTTCAATGAAACCCTGCATATTACGTTATATAATAAGGTATTTTCAATGATAAACTACGATATATTATAAGGTATTTTCTATGATACACTGCATATTACGTTATATTATAAGGTATTTTCAATGATACACTCCATATTACGTTATATTATAAGGTATCTTCAATGATACACTACAAATTACGATATATTATCAATTATTTTCAATGATACACTGGATATTACGTTATATTATAAGGTATTTTCAATGATAAACTACGATATATTATAAGATATTTTCAATGATACACTGCATATTACGTTATATTATAAGGTATTTTCAATGATACACTGCATATTACGTTATATTATAAAGTATTTTCAATGATAAATTACATATTATGATATATTATAAGGTATTTTCAGTGATACCCTGCATATTACGTTATATTATAAGGTATTTTCAATGATAAACTACGATATATTATAAGGTATTTTCAATGATAAACTACATATTACGACATATTATAAAGTATTTTCAATGATACACTGCATATTACGTTATATTATAAGGTATTTTCAATGATACACTGCATATTACGTTATATTACATGGTATTTTCTATGATACACTGCATATTACGTAATATTATAAGTTATTTTCAATGATACACTGCATATTACGTTATATTATAAGGTATTTTCAATGATAAACTACGATATATTATTAGGTATTTTCAATGATACACTGCATATTACGTTATATTACTAGGTATTTTCAATGATACACTGCTTATTACGTTATATTATAAGGTATTTTCAATGATAAACTACGATATATTATAAGGTATTTTCAATGATACACTGCATATTACGTTATATTACATGGTATTTTCAATGATACACTGCATATTACGTAAAATTATAAGTTATTTTCAATGATACACTGCATATTAGGTTATATCATAAGGTATTTTCATTGATACACTGCATATTTCGTTATATTAAAGGTATTTTCAATGATACACTGCATATTACGCTATATTATAAGGTATTTTCAATGAAACCCTGCATATTACGTTATATAATAAGGTATTTTCAATGATAAACTACGATATATTATAAGGTATTTTCTATGATACACTGCATATTACGTTATATTATAAGGTATTTTCAATGATACACTCCATATTACGTTATATTATAAGGTATCTTCAATGATACACTACAAATTACGATATATTATCAATTATTTTCAATGATACACTGCATATTACGTTATATTATAAGGTATTTTCAATGATAAACTACGATATATTATAAGATATTTTCAATGATACACTGCATATTACGTTATATTATAAGGTATTTTCAATGATACACTGCATATTACGTTATATTATAAAGTATTTTCAATGATAAATTACATATTATGATATATTATAAGGTATTTTCAGTGATACCCTGCATATTACGTTATATTATAAGGTATTTTCAATGATACACTGCATATTACGTTATATTATAAGCTATTTTCAATGATACCCTTCATATTACGTTATATTATAAGGTATTTTCAATGATAAACTACGCTGTATTATAACGTATTATCAGTGATACACTGCATATTACGTTATGTTATAAGGTATTTTCAATGATAAACTACGATATATTATAAGGTATTTTCAATGATACACTGCATATTACGTTATTTTATAAGGTATTTTCAGTGATACACTGCATAATACGTTATGTTATAAGGTATTTTCAATGATAAACTACGATATATTATAAGGTATTTTCAATTATACACTGCATATTACGTTATATTATAAGCTATTTTCAATGATACCCTGCATATTACGTTATATTATAAGGTATTTTCAATGATAAACTACGCTGTATTATAACGTATTTTCAGTGATACACTGCATATTACGTTATGTTATAAGGTATTTTCAATGATACCCTGCATATTACGTTATATTATAAGGTATTGTCAATGATGCACTGCATATTACGTTATATTATAAGGTATTTTCAATGATACACTGCATATTACGTTATATTAAAGGTATTTTCAATGATACACTGCATATTTCGTTATATTAAAGGTATTTTCAGAGATACCCTGCATATTACGTTATATTATAAGGTATTTTCAATGATACACTGCATATTAGGTTATATCATAAGGTATTTTCATTGATACACTGCATATTTCGTTATATTAAAGGTATTTTCAATGATACACTGCATATTACGCTATATTATAAGGTATTTTCAATGATAAACTACATATTACGACATATTATAAAGTATTTTCAATGATACATTGCATATTACGTTATATTATAAGGTATTTTCAATGATACACTGCATATTACGTTATATTACATGGTATTTTCAATGATACACTGCATATTACGTAATATTATAAGTTATTTTCAATGATACACTGCATATTACGTTATATTATAAGGTATTTTCAATGATAAACTACGATATATATTTAGGTATTTTCAATGATACACTGCATATTACGTTATATTACTAGGTATTTTCAATGATACACTGCTTATTACGTTATATTATAAGGTATTTTCAATGATAAACTACGATATATTATAAGGTATTTTCAATGATACACTGCATATTACGTTATATTACATGGTATTTTCAATGATACACTGCATATTACGTAAAATTATAAGTTATTTTCAATGATACACTGCATATTAGGTTATATCATAAGGTATTTTCATTGATACACTGCATATTTCGTTATATTAAAGGTATTTTCAATGATACACTGCATATTACGCTATATTATAAGGTATTTTCAATGAAACCCTGCATATTACGTTATATAATAAGGTATTTTCAATGATAAACTACGATATATTATAAGGTATTTTCTATGATACACTGCATATTACGTTATATTATAAGGCATTTTCAATGATACACTCCATATTACGTTATATTATAAGGTATCTTCAATGATACACTACAAATTACGATATATTATCAATTATTTTCAATGATACACTGGATATTACGTTATATTATAAGGTATTTTCAATGATAAACTACGATATATTATAAGATATTTTCAATGATACACTGCATATTACGTTATATTATAAGGTATTTTCAATGATACACTGCATATTACGTTATATTATAAAGTATTTTCAATGATAAATTACATATTATGATATATTATAAGGTATTTTCAGTGATACACTGCATATTACGTTATATTATAAGGTATTTTCAATGATAAACTACGATATATTATAAGGTATTTTCAATGATAAACTACATATTACGACATATTATAAAGTATTTTCAATGATACACTGCATATTACGTTATATTATAAGGTATTTTCAATGATACACTGCATATTACGTTATATTACATGGTATTTTCAATGATACACTGCATATTACGTAATATTATAAGTTATTTTCAATGATACACTGCATATTACGTTATATTATAAGGTATTTTCAATGATAAACTACGATATATTATTAGGTATTTTCAATGATACACTGCATATTACGTTATATTACTAGGTATTTTCAATGATACACTGCTTATTACGTTATATTATAAGGTATTTTCAATGATAAACTACGATATATTATAAGGTATTTTCAATGATACACTGCATATTACGTTATATTACATGGTATTTTCAATGATACACTGCATATTACGTAAAATTATAAGTTATTTTCAATGATACACTGCATATTAGGTTATATCATAAGGTATTTTCATTGATACACTGCATATTTCGTTATATTAAAGGTATTTTCAATGATACACTGCATATTACGCTATATTATAAGGTATTTTCAATGAAACCCTGCATATTACGTTATATAATAAGGTATTTTCAATGATAAACTACGATATATTATAAGGTATTTTCAATGATACACTGCATATTACGTTATATTATAAGGTACTTTCAATGATACACTCCATATTACGTTATATTATAAGGTATCTTCAATGATACACTACAAATTACGATATATTATCAATTATTTTCAATGATACACTGCATATTACGTTATATTATAAGGTATTTTCAATGATAAACTACGATATATTATAAGATATTTTCAATGATACACTGCATATTACGTTATATTATAAGGTATTTTCAATGATACACTGCATATTACGTTATATTATAAAGTATTTTCAATGATAAATTACATATTATGATATATTATAAGGTATTTTCAGTGATACCCTGCATATTACGTTATATTATAAGGTATTTTCAATGATACTCTGCATATTACGTTATATTATAAGCTATTTTCAATGATACCCTTCATATTACGTTATATTATAAGGTATTTTCAATGATAAACTACGCTGTATTATAACGTATTTTCAGTGATACACTGCATAATACGTTATGTTATAAGGTATTTTCAATGATAAACTACGATATATTATAAGGTATTTTCAATTATACACTGCATATTACGTTATATTATAAGCTATTTTCAATGATACCCTGCATATTACGTTATATTATAAGGTATTTTCAATGATAAACTACGCTGTATTATAACGTATTTTCAGTGATACACTGCATATTACGTTATGTTATAAGGTATTTTCAATGATACCCTGCATATTACGTTATATTATAAGGTATTGTCAATGATGCACAGCATATTACGTTATATTATAAGGTATCTTCAATGATACTCTACAAATTACGATATATTATAAAGTATTTTCAATGATACACTGCATATTACGTTATATTACATGGTGTTTTCAATGATACACTGCATATAACTTTAAATTATAAGGTATTTTCAATGATAAACTACAATATATTATTAGGTATTTTCAATGATACACTGCATATTACGTTATATTATAAGGTATTTTCAATGATAATCTACATATTATGGTATATTATAAGGTATTTTCAGTGATACACTGCATATTACGTTATATTATAAGGTATTTTCAATGATACACTGCATATTACGTTATATTAAAGGTATTTTCAATGATACACTGCATATTTCGTTATATTAAAGGTATTTTCAGTGATACCCTGCATATTACGTTATATTATAAGGTATTTTCAATGATACACTGCATATTAGGTTATATCATAAGGTATTTTCATTGATACACTGCATATTTCGTTATATTAAAGGTATTTTCAATGATACACTGCATATTACGCTATATTATAAGGTATTTTCAATGATAAACTACATATTACGACATATTATAAAGTATTTTCAATGATACATTGCATATTACGTTATATTATAAGGTATTTTCAATGATACACTGCATATTACGTTATATTACATGGTATTTTCAATGATACACTGCATATTACGTAATATTATAAGTTATTTTCAATGATACACTGCATATTACGTTATATTATAAGGTATTTTCAATGATACACTGCATATTACGTTATATTATAAGGTATTTTCAATGATAAACTACGATATATTATTAGGTATTTTCAATGATACACTGCATATTACGTTATATTACTAGGTATTTTCAATGATACACTGCATATTACGTTATATTACATGGTATTTTCAATGATACACTGCATATTACGTAATATTATAAGTTATTTTCAATGATACACTGCATATTAGGTTATATCATAAGGTATTTTCATTGATACACTGCATATTTCGTTATATTAAAGGTATTTTCAATGATACACTGCATATTACGCTATATTATAAGGTATTTTCAATGAAACCCTGCATATTACGTTATATAATAAGGTATTTTCAATGATAAACTACGATATATTATAAGGTATTTTCTATGATACTCTGCATATTACGTTATATTATAAGGCATTTTCAATGATACACTCCATATTACGTTATATTATAAGGTATCTTCAATGATACACTACAAATTACGATATATTATCAATTATTTTCAATGATACACTGCATATTACGTTATATTATAAGGTATTTTCAATGATAAACTACGATATATTATAAGATATTTTCAATGATACACTGCATATTACGTTATATTATAAGGTATTTTCAATGATACACTGCATATTACGTTATATTATAAAGTATTTTCAATGATAAATTACATATTATGATATATTATAAGGTATTTTCAGTGATACCCTGCATATTACGTTATATTATAAGGTATTTTCAATGATACACTGCATATTACGTTATATTATAAGCTATTTTCAATGATACCCTTCATATTACGTTATATTATAAGGTATTTTCAATGATAAACTACGCTGTATTATAACGTATTATCAGTGATACACTGCATATTACGTTATGTTATAAGGTATTTTCAATGATAAACTACGATATATTATAAGGTATTTTCAATGATACACTGCATATTACGTTATTTTATAAGGTATTTTCAGTGATACACTGCATAATACGTTATGTTATAAGGTATTTTCAATGATAAACTACGATATATTATAAGGTATTTTCAATTATACACTGCATATTACGTTATATTATAAGCTATTTTCAATGATACCCTGCATATTACGTTATATTATAAGGTATTTTCAATGATAAACTACGCTGTATTATAACGTATTTTCAGTGATACACTGCATATTACGTTATGTTATAAGGTATTTTCAATGATACCCTGCATATTACGTTATATTATAAGGTATTGTCAATGATGCACTGCATATTACGTTATATTATAAGGTATTTTCAATGATACACTGCATATTACGTTATATTAAAGGTATTTTCAATGATACACTGCATATTTCGTTATATTAAAGGTATTTTCAGTGATACCCTGCATATTACGTTATATTATAAGGTATTTTCAATGATACACTGCATATTAGGTTATATCATAAGGTATTTTCATTGATACACTGCATATTTCGTTATATTAAAGGTATTTTCAATGATACACTGCATATTACGCTATATTATAAGGTATTTTCAATGATAAACTACATATTACGACATATTATAAAGTATTTTCAATGATACACTGCATATTAGGTTATATCATAAGGTATTTTCATTGATACACTGCATATTTCGTTATATTAAAGGTATTTTCAATGATACACTACATATTACGCTATATTATAAGGTATTTTCAATGAAACCCTGCATATTACGTTATATAATAAGGTATTTTCAATGATAAACTACGATATATTATAAGGTATTTTCTATGATACACTGCATATTACGTTATATTATAAGGCATTTTCAATGATACACTGCATATTACGTTATATTATAAGGTATTTTCAATGATAAACTACGATATATTATAAGATATTTTCAATGATACACTGCATATTACGTTATATTATAAGGTATTTTCAATGATACACTGCATATTACGTTATATTATAAAGTATTTTCAATGATAAATTACATATTATGATATATTATAAGGTATTTTCAGTGATACCCTGCATATTACGTTATATTATAAGGTATTTTCAATGATACACTGCATATTACGTTATATTATAAGGTACTTTCAATGATAAACTACATATTATGATACATTATTAGGTATTTTCAGTGATACACTGCATATTACGTTATATTATAAGGTATTTTCAATGATACACTGCATATTACGTTATATTATAAGGTACTTTCAATGATAAACTACATATTATGATATATTATTAGGTATTTTCAGTGATACACTGCATATTACGTTATATTATAAGGTATTTTCAATGATACACTGCATATTACGTTATATTATAAGGTATTTTCAATGATAAACTACGATATATTATAAGGTATTTTCAATTATACACTGCATATTACGTTATATTATAAGGTATTTTCAATGATACACTGCATATTACGTTATATTATAAGGTATTTTCAATTATAAACTACGCTGTATTATAACGTATTTTCAGTGATACACTGCATATTACGTTATGTTATAAGGTATTTTCAATGATAAACTACGATATATTATAAGGTATTTTCAATGATACACTGCATATTACGTTATATTACATGGTATTTTCAATGATACACTGCATATTACGTAATATTATAAGTTATTTTCAATGATACACTGCATATTAGGTTATATCATAAGGTATTTTCATTGACACACTGCATATTTCGTTATATTAAAGGTATTTTCAATGATACACTGCATATTACGCTATATTATAAGGTATTTTCAATGATAAACTACATATTACGACATATTATAAAGTATTTTCAATGATACATTGCATATTACGTTATATTATAAGGTATTTTCAATGATACACTGCATATTACGTTATATTAAAGGTATTTTCAATGATACACTGCATATTACGCTATATTATAAGGTATTTTCAATGATACACTGCATATTACGTTATATTATATTGTGTTTTCAATGATACACTGCATATAACTTTATATTATAAGGTATTTTCAATGATAAACTACAATATATTATTAGGTATTTTCAATGATACACTGCATATTACGTTATATTATAAGGTATTTTCAATGATACACTGCATATTACGTTATATTATAAGGTATTTTCAATGATAAACTACGATATACTATAAGGTATTTTCAATGATACACTGCATATTACGTTATATTATAAGGTATTTTCAATGATACCCTGCATATTACGTTATATTATAAGGTATTGTCAATGATGCACTGCATATTACGTTATATTATAAGGTATTTTCAATGATACACTGCATATTACGTTATATTAAAGGTATTTTCAATGATACACTGCATATTTCGTTATATTAAAGGTATTTTCAGTGATACCCTGCATATTACGTTATATTATAAGGTATTTTCAATGATACACTGCATATTACGTTATATCATAAGGTATTTTCATTGATACACTGCATATTTCGTTATATTAAAGGTATTTTCAATGATACACTGCATATTACGCTATATTATAAGGTATTTTCAATGATAAACTACATATTACGACATATTATAAAGTATTTTCAATGATACATTGCATATTACGTTATATTATAAGGTATTTTCAATGATACACTGCATATTACGTTATATTACATGGTATTTTCAATGATACACTGCATATTACGTAATATTATAAGTTATTTTCAATGATACACTGCATATTACGTTATATTATAAGGTATTTTCAATGATAAACTACGATATATTATTAGGTATTTTCAATGATACACTGCATATTACGTTATATTACTAGGTATTTTCAATGATACACTGCATATTACGTTATATTATAAGGTATTTTCAATGATAAACTACGATATATTATAAGGTATTTTCAATGATACACTGCATATTACGTTATATTACATGGTATTTTCAATGATACACTGCATATTACGTAATATTATAAGTTATTTTCAATGATACACTGCATATTAGGTTATATCATAAGGTATTTTCATTGATACACTGCATATTTCGTTATATTAAAGGTATTTTCAATGATACACTACATATTACGCTATATTGTAAGGTATTTTCAATGAAACCCTGCATATTACGTTATATAATAAGGTATTTTCAATGATAAACTACGATATATTATAAGGTATTTTCTATGATACACTGCATATTACGTTATATTATAAGGCATTTTCAATGATACACTGCATATTACGTTATATTATAAGGTATTTTCAATGATAAACTACGATATATTATAAGATATTTTCAATGATACACTGCATATTACGTTATATTATAAGGTATTTTCAATGATACACTGCATATTACGTTATATTATAAAGTATTTTCAATGATAAATTACATATTATGATATATTATAAGGTATTTTCAGTGATACCCTGCATATTACGTTATATTATAAGGTATTTTCAATGATACACTGCATATTACGTTATATTATAAGGTACTTTCAATGATAAACTACATATTATGATACATTATTAGGTATTTTCAGTGATACACTGCATATTACGTTATATTATAAGGTATTTTCAATGATACACTGCATATTACGTTATATTATAAGGTACTTTCAATGATAAACTACATATTATGATATATTATTAGGTATTTTCAGTGATACACTGCATATTACGTTATATTATAAGGTATTTTCAATGATACACTGCATATTACGTTATATTATAAGGTATTTTCAATGATAAACTACGATATATTATAAGGTATTTTCAATTATACACTGCATATTACGTTATATTATAAGGTATTTTCAATGATACCCTGCATATTACGTTATATTATAAGGTATTTTCAATGATAAACTACGCTGTATTATAACGTATTTTCAGTGATACACTGCATATTACGTTATGTTATAAGGTATTTTCAATGATAAACTACGATATATTATAAGGTATTTTCAATGATACACTGCATATTACGTTATATTACATGGTATTTTCAATGATACACTGCATATTACGTAATATTAAAGGTATTTTCAATGATACACTGCATATTACGCTATATTATAAGGTATTTTCAATGATACACTGCATATTACGTTATATTATAAGGTATTTTCAATGATAAACTACGATATACTATAAGGTATTTTCAATGATACACTGCATATTACGTTATATTATAAGGTATTTTCAATGATACACTGCATATTAGGTTATATTATAAGGTATTTTCATTGATACACTGCATATTTCGTTATATTATAAGGTATTTTCAAAGATACACTGCATATTACGTTATATTATAAGGTATTTTCAATGATACACTGAATATTACGCTATATTATAAGGTATTTCCAATGATACACTGCATATTACGCTATATTATAAGGTATTTTCAATGATACACTGCATATTAGGTTATATCATAAGGTATTTTCATTGATACACTGCATATTTCGTTATATTATAAGGTATTTTCAATGATACACTGCATATTACGATATGTTATAAGGTATTTTCAATGATACACTGCATATTATGTTATATTATAAGGTATTTTCAATGATACACTGCATATTACGTTATATTATAAGGTATTTTCAATGATACACTGCATATTACGTTATATTAAAGGTATTTTCAATGATACACTGCATATTACGCTATATTATAAGGTATTTTCAATGATACACTGCATATTACGATATATTACATGGTGTTTTCAATGATACACTGCATATAACTTTATATTATAAGGTATTTTCAATGATAAACTACAATATATTATTAGGTATTTTCAATGATACACTGCATATTACGTTATATTATAAGGTATTTTCAATGATAATCTACATATTATGGTATATTATAAGGTATTTTCAATGATAAACTACATATTATGGTATATTATAAGGTATTTTCAGTGATACACTGCATATTACGTTATATTACTAGGTATTTTCAATGATACACTGCATATTACGTTATATTATAAGGTATTTTCAATGATAAACTACGATATATTATAAGGTATTTTCAATGATACACTGCATATTACGTTATATTACATGGTATTTTCAATGATACACTGCATATTACGTAATATTATAAGTTATTTTCAATGATACACTGCATATTAGGTTATATCATAAGGTATTTTCATTGATACACTGCATATTTCGTTATATTAAAGGTATTTTCAATGATACACTACATATTACGCTATATTATAAGGTATTTTCAATGAAACCCTGCATATTACGTTATATAATAAGGTATTTTCAATGATAAACTACGATATATTATAAGGTATTTTCTATGATACACTGCATATTACGTTATATTATAAGGTATTTTCAATGATACACTGCATATTACGTTATATTATAAGGTATTTTCAATGATAAACTACGATATATTATAAGATATTTTCAATGATACACTGCATATTACGTTATATTATAAGGTATTTTCAATGATACACTGCATATTACGTTATATTATAAAGTATTTTCAATGATAAATTACATATTATGATATATTATAAGGTATTTTCAGTGATACCCTGCATATTACGTTATATTATAAGGTATTTTCAATGATACACTGCATATTACGTTATATTATAAGGTACTTTCAATGATAAACTACATATTATGATATATTATTAGGTATTTTCAGTGATACACTGCATATTACGTTATATTATAAGGTATTTTCAATGATACACTGCATATTACGTTATATTATAAGGTACTTTCAATGATAAACTACATATTATGATATATTATTAGGTATTTTCAGTGATACACTGCATATTACGTTATATTATAAGGTATTTTCAATGATACACTGCATATTACGTTATATTATAAGGTATTTTCAATGATAAACTACGATATATTATAAGGTATTTTCAATTATACACTGCATATTACGTTATATTATAAGGTATTTTCAATGATACCCTGCATATTACGTTATATTATAAGGTATTTTCAATGATAAACTACGCTGTATTATAACGTATTTTCAGTGATACACTGCATATTACGTTATGTTATAAGGTATTTTCAATGATAAACTACGATATATTATAAGGTATTTTCAATGATACACTGCATATTACGTTATATTACATGGTATTTTCAATGATACACTGCATATTACGTAATATTATAAGTTATTTTCAATGATACACTGCATATTAGGTTATATCATAAGGTATTTTCATTGACACACTGCATATTTCGTTATATTAAAGGTATTTTCAATGATACACTGCATATTACGCTATATTATAAGGTATTTTCAATGATAAACTACATATTACGACATATTATAAAGTATTTTCAATGATACATTGCATATTACGTTATATTATAAGGTATTTTCAATGATACACTGCATATTACGTTATATTAAAGGTATTTTCAATGATACACTGCATATTACGCTATATTATAAGGTATTTTCAATGATACACTGCATATTACGTTATATTATATTGTGTTTTCAATGATACACTGCATATAACTTTATATTATAAGGTATTTTCAATGATAAACTACGATATACTATAAGGTATTTTCAATGATACACTGCATATTACGTTATATTATAAGGTATTTTCAATGATACACTGCATATTACGTTATATTATAAGGTATTTTCAATGATAAACTACGCTGTATTATAACGTATTTTCAGTGATACACTGCATATTACGTTATGTTATAAGGTATTTTCAATGATAAACTACGATATATTATAAGGTATTTCCAATGATACACTGCATATTACGCTATATTATAAGGTATTTTCAATGATACACTGCATATTTCGTTATATTAAAGGTATTTTCAATGATACCCTGCATATTACGTTATATTATAAGGTATTTTCAATGATACACTGCATATTAGGTTATATCATAAGGTATTTTCATTGATACACTGCATATTTCGTTATATTAAAGGTATTTTCAATGATACACTGCATATTACGCTATATTATAAGGTATTTTCAATGATAAACTACATATTACGACATATTATAAGGTATTTTCAATGATACACTGCATATTACGTTATATTATAAGGTATTTTCAATGATACACTGCATATTACGTTATATTACATGGTATTTTCAATGATACACTGCATATTACGTAATATTATAAGTTATTTTCAATGATACACTGCATATTACGTTATATTATAAGGTATTTTCAATGATAAACTACGATATATTATTAGGTATTTTCAATGATACACTGCATATTACGTTATATTACTAGGTATTTTCAATGATACACTGCATATTACGTTATATTATAAGGTATTTTCAATGATAAACTACGATATATTATAAGGTATTTTCAATGATACACTGCACATTACGTTATATTACATGGTATTTTCAATGATACACTGCATATTACGTAATATTATAAGTTATTTTCAATGATACACTGCATATTAGGTTATATCATAAGGTATTTTCATTGATACACTGCATATTTCGTTATATTAAAGGTATTTTCAATGATACACTACATATTACGCTATATTATAAGGTATTTTCAATGAAACCCTGCATATTACGTTATATAATAAGGTATTTTCAATGATAAACTACGATATATTATAAGGTATTTTCTATGATACACTGCATATTACGTTATATTATAAGGTATTTTCAATGATACACTGCATATTACGTTATATTATAAGGTATTTTCAATGATAAACTACGATATATTATAAGATATTTTCAATGATACACTGCATATTACGTTATATTATTAGGTATTTTCAATGATACACTGCATATTACGTTATATTATAAAGTATTTTCAATGATAAATTACATATTATGATATATTATAAGGTATTTTCAGTGATACACTGCATATTACGTTATATTATAAGGTATTTTCAATGATACACTGCATATTACGTTATATTATAAGGTACTTTCAATGATAAACTACATATTATGATATATTATAAGGTATTTTCAGTGATACACTGCATATTACGTTATATTATAAGGTATTTTCAATGATACACTGCATATTACGTTATATTATAAGGTACTTTCAATGATAAACTACATATTATGATATATTATTAGGTATTTTCAGTGATACACTGCATATTACGTTATATTATAAGGTATTTTCAATGATACACTGCATATTACGTTATATTATAAGGTATTTTCAATGATAAACTACGATATATTATAAGGTATTTTCAATTATACACTGCATATTACGTTATATTATAAGGTATTTTCAATGATACCCTGCATATTACGTTATATTATAAGGTATTTTCAATGATAAACTACGCTGTATTATAACGTATTTTCAGTGATACACTGCATATTACGTTATATAATAAGGTATTTTCAATGATAAACTACGATATATTATAAGGTATTTTCAATGATACACTGCATATTACGTTATATTACATGGTATTTTCAATGATACACTGCATATTACGTAATATTATAAGTTATTTTCAATGATACACTGCATATTAGGTTATATCATAAGGTATTTTCATTGACACACTGCATATTTCGTTATATTAAAGGTATTTTCAATGATACACTGCATATTACGCTATATTATAAGGTATTTTCAATGATAAACTACATATTACGACATATTATAAAGTATTTTCAATGATACATTGCATATTACGTTATATTATAAGGTATTTTCAATGATACACTGCATATTACGTTATATTAAAGGTATTTTCAATGATACACTGCATATTACGCTATATTATAAGGTATTTTCAATGATACACTGCATATTACGTTATATTATATTGTGTTTTCAATGATACACTGCATATAACTTTATATTATAAGGTATTTTCAATGATAAACTACACTATATTATTAGGTATTTTCAATGATACACTGCATATTACGTTATATTATAAGGTATTTTCAATGATACACTGCATATTACGTTATATTATAAGGTATTTTCAATGATAAACTACGATATACTATAAGGTATTTTCAATGATACACTGCATATTACGTTATATTATAAGGTATTTTCAATGATAAACTACGATATATTATAAGGTATTTTCAATGATACACTGCATATTACGTTATATTACATGGTATTTTCAATGATACACTGCATATTACGTAATATTATAAGTTATTTTCAATGATACACTGCATATTAGGTTATATCATAAGGTATTTTCATTGACACACTGCATATTTCGTTATATTAAAGGTATTTTCAATGATACACTGCATATTACGCTATATTATAAGGTATTTTCAATGATAAACTACATATTACGACATATTATAAAGTATTTTCAATGATACATTGCATATTACGTTATATTATAAGGTATTTTCAATGATACACTGCATATTACGTTATATTAAAGGTATTTTCAATGATACACTGCATATTACGCTATATTATAAGGTATTTTCAATGATACACTGCATATTACGTTATATTATATTGTGTTTTCAATGATACACTGCATATAACTTTATATTATAAGGTATTTTCAATGATAAACTACACTATATTATTAGGTATTTTCAATGATACACTGCATATTACGTTATATTATAAGGTATTTTCAATGATACACTGCATATTACGTTATATTATAAGGTATTTTCAATGATAAACTACGATATACTATAAGGTATTTTCAATGATACACTGCATATTACGTTATATTATAAGGTATTTTCAATGATACACTGCATATTAGGTTATATTATAAGGTATTTTCATTGATACACTGCATATTTCGTTATATTATAAGGTATTTTCAAAGATACACTGCATATTACGATATATTATAAGGTATTTTCAATGATACACTGCATATTAGGTTATATTATAAGGTATTTTCATTGATACACTGCATATTTCGTTATATTATAAGGTATTTTCAATGATACACTGCATATTACGTTATATTATAAGGTATTTTCAATGATACACTGAATATTACGCTATATTATAAGGTATTTCCAATGATACACTGCATATTACGCTATATTATAAGGTATTTTCAATGATACACTGCATATTAGGTTATATTATAAGGTATTTTCATTGATACACTGCATATTTCGTTATATTATAAGGTATTTTCAATGATACACTGCATATTACGATATGTTATAAGGTATTTTCAATGATACACTGCATATTATGTTATATTATAAGGTATTTTCAATGATACACTGCATATTACGTTATATTATAAGGTATTTTCAATGATACACTGCATATTACGTTATATTAAAGGTATTTTCAATGATACACTGCATATTACGCTATATTATAAGGTATTTTCAATGATACACTGCATATTACGATATATTACATGGTGTTTTCAATGATACACTGCATATAACTTTATATTATAAGGTATTTTCAATGATAAACTACAATATATTATTAGGTATTTTCAATGATACACTGCATATTACGTTATATTATAAGGTATTTTCAATGATACACTGCATATTACGTTATATTATAAGGTATTTTCAATGATACACTGCATATTACGTTATATTATAAGGTATTTTCAATGATAAACTACGATATACTATAAGGTATTTTCAATGATACACTGCATATTACGTTATATTATAAGGTATTTTCAATGATACACTGCATATTAGGTTATATTATAAGGTATTTTCAATGACACACTGCATATTACGTTATATTATAAGGTATTTTCAATGACACACTGCATATTACGTTATATTATAAGGTATTTTCAATGATGAAATACGATATACTATAAGGTATTTTCAATGATACACTGCATATTACGTTATATTACATGGTGTTTTCAATGATACACTGCATATAACTTTATATTATAAGGTATTTTCAATGATACACTGCATATTAGGTTATATCATAAGGTATTTTCATTGACACACTGCATATTTCGTTATATTAAAGGTATTTTCAATGATACACTGCATATTACGCTATATTATAAGGTATTTTCAATGATAAACTACATATTACGACATATTATAAAGTATTTTCAATGATACATTGCATATTACGTTATATTATAAGGTATTTTCAATGATACACTGCATATTACGTTATATTAAAGGTATTTTCAATGATACACTGCATATTACGCTATATTATAAGGTATTTTCAATGATACACTGCATATTACGTTATATTATATTGTGTTTTCAATGATACACTGCATATAACTTTATATTATAAGGTATTTTCAATGATAAACTACAATATATTATTAGGTATTTTCAATGATACACTGCATATTACGTTATATTATAAGGTATTTTCAATGATACACTGCATATTACGTTATATTATAAGGTATTTTCAATGATAAACTACGATATACTATAAGGTATTTTCAATGATACACTGCATATTACGTTATATTATAAGGTATTTTCAATGATACACTGCATATTACGTTATATTATAAGGTATTTTCAATGATAAACTACGCTGTATTATAACGTATTTTCAGTGATACACTGCATATTACGTTATGTTATAAGGTATTTTCAATGATAAACTACGATATATTATAAGGTATTTCCAATGATACACTGCATATTACGCTATATTATAAGGTATTTTCAATGATACACTGCATATTTCGTTATATTAAAGGTATTTTCAGTGATACCCTGCATATTACGTTATATTATAAGGTATTTTCAATGATACACTGCATATTAGGTTATATCATAAGGTATTTTCATTGATACACTGCATATTTCGTTATATTAAAGGTATTTTCAATGATACACTGCATATTACGCTATATTATAAGGTATTTTCAATGATAAACTACATATTACGACATATTATAAAGTATTTTCAATGATACACTGCATATTACGTTATATTATAAGGTATTTTCAATGATACACTGCATATTACGTTATATTACATGGTATTTTCAATGATACACTGCATATTACGTAATATTATAAGTTATTTTCAATGATACACTGCATATTACGTTATATTATAAGGTATTTTCAATGATAAACTACGATATATTATTAGGTATTTTCAATGATACACTGCATATTACGTTATATTACTAGGTATTTTCAATGATACACTGCATATTACGTTATATTATAAGGTATTTTCAATGATAAACTACGATATATTATAAGGTATTTTCAATGATACACTGCATATTACGTTATATTACATGGTATTTTCAATGATACACTGCATATTACGTAATATTATAAGTTATTTTCAATGATACACTGCATATTAGGTTATATCATAAGGTATTTTCAATGATACACTGCATATTTCGTTATATTAAAGGTATTTTCAATGATACACTACATATTACGCTATATTATAAGGTATTTTCAATGAAACCCTGCATATTACGTTATATAATAAGGTATTTTCAATGATAAACTACGATATATTATAAGGTATTTTCTATGATACACTGCATATTACGTTATATTATAAGGCATTTTCAATGATACACTGCATATTACGTTATATTATAAGGTATTTTCAATGATAAACTACGATATATTATAAGATATTTTCAATGATACATTGCATATTACGTTATATTATAAGGTATTTTCAATGATACACTGCATATTACGTTATATTAAAGTTATTTTCAATGATACACTGCATATTACGCTATATTATAAGGTATTTTCAATGATACACTGCATATTACGTTATATTATATTGTGTTTTCAATGATACACTGCATATAACTTTATATTATAAGGTATTTTCAATGATAAACTACAATATATTATTAGGTATTTTCAATGATACACTGCATATTACGTTATATTATAAGGTATTTTCAATGATACACTGCATATTACGTTATATTATAAGGTATTTTCAATGATAAACTACGATATACTATAAGGTATTTTCAATGATACACTGCATATTACGTTATATTATAAGGTATTTTCAATGATACACTGCATATTACGTTATATTATAAGGTATTTTCAATGATAAACTACGCTGTATTATAACGTATTTTCAGTGATACACTGCATATTACGTTATGTTATAAGGTATTTTCAATGATAAACTACGATATATTATAAGGTATTTCCAATGATACACTGCATATTACGCTATATTATAAGGTATTTTCAATGATACACTGCATATTTCGTTATATTAAAGGTATTTTCAGTGATACCCTGCATATTACGTTATATTATAAGGTATTTTCAATGATACACTGCATATTAGGTTATATCATAAGGTATTTTCATTGATACACTGCATATTTCGTTATATTAAAGGTATTTTCAATGATACACTGCATATTACGTTATATTATAAGGTATTTTCAATGATAAACTACATATTACGACATATTATAAAGTATTTTCAATGATACACTGCATATTACGTTATATTATAAGGTATTTTCAATGATACACTGCATATTACGTTATATTACATGGTATTTTCAATGATACACTGCATATTACGTAATATTATAAGTTATTTTCAATGATACACTGCATATTACGTTATATTATAAGGTATTTTCAATGATAAACTACGATATATTATTAGGTATTTTCAATGATACACTGCATATTACGTTATATTACTAGGTATTTTCAATGATACACTGCATATTACGTTATATTATAAGGTATTTTCAATGATAAACTACGATATATTATAAGGTATTTTCAATGATACACTGCATATTACGTTATATTACATGGTATTTTCAATGATACACTGCATATTACGTTATATTATAAGGTATTTTCAATGATACACTGCATATTAGGTTATATCATAAGGTATTTTCATTGATACACTGCATATTACGTTATATTAAAGGTATTTTCAATGATACACTACATATTACGCTATATTATAAGGTATTTTCAATGAAACCCTGCATATTACGTTATATAATAAGGTATTTTCAATGATAAACTACGATATATTATAAGGTATTTTCTATGATACACTGCATATTACGTTATATTATAAGGCATTTTCAATGATACACTGCATATTACGTTATATTATAAGGTATTTTCAATGATAAACTACGATATATTATAAGATATTTTCAATGATACACTGCATATTACGTTATATTATAAGGTATTTTCAATGATACACTGCATATTACGTTATATTATAAAGTATTTTCAATGATAAATTACATATTATGATATATTATAAGGTATTTTCAGTGATACCCTGCATATTACGTTATATTATAAGGTATTTTCAATGATACACTGCATATTACGTTATATTATAAGGTACTTTCAATGATAAACTACATATTATGATACATTATTAGGTATTTTCAGTGATACACTGCATATTACGTTATATTATAAGGTATTTTCAATGATACACTGCATATTACGTTATATTATAAGGTATTTTCAATGATACCCTGCATATTACGTTATATTATAAGGTATTTTCAATGATAAACTACGCTGTATTATAACGTATTTTCAGTGATACACTGCATATTACGTTATGTTATAAGGTATTTTCAATGATAAACTACGATATATTATAAGGTATTTTCAATGATACACTGCATATTACGTTATATTACATGGTATTTTCAATGATACACTGCATATTACGTAATATTATAAGTTATTTTCAATGATACACTGCATATTAGGTTATATCATAAGGTATTTTCATTGACACACTGCATATTTCGTTATATTAAAGGTATTTTCAATGATACACTGCATATTACGCTATATTATAAGGTATTTTCAATGATAAACTACATATTACGACATATTATAAAGTATTTTCAATGATACATTGCATATTACGTTATATTATAAGGTATTTTCAATGATACACTGCATATTACGTTATATTAAAGGTATTTTCAATGATACACTGCATATTACGCTATATTATAAGGTATTTTCAATGATACACTGCATATTACGTTATATTATATTGTGTTTTCAATGATACACTGCATATAACTTTATATTATAAGGTATTTTCAATGATAAACTACAATATATTATTAGGTATTTTCAATGATACACTGCATATTACGTTATATTATAAGGTATTTTCAATGATACACTGCATATTACGTTATATTATAAGGTATTTTCAATGATAAACTACGATATACTATAAGGTATTTTCAATGATACACTGCATATTACGTTATATTATAAGGTATTTTCAATGATACACTGCATATTAGGTTATATTATAAGGTATTTTCATTGATACACTGCATATTTCGTTATATTATAAGGTATTTTCAATGATACACTGCATATTACGATATATTATAAGGTATTTTCAATGATACACTGCATATTAGGTTATATTATAAGGTATTTTCATTGATACACTGCATATTTCGTTATATTATAAGGTATTTTCAATGATACACTGCATATTACGTTATATTATAAGGTATTTTCAATGATACACTGAATATTACGCTATATTATAAGGTATTTCCAATGATACACTGCATATTACGCTATATTATAAGGTATTTTCAATGATACACTGCATATTAGGTTATATTATAAGGTATTTTCATTGATACACTGCATATTTCGTTATATTATAAGGTATTTTCAATGATACACTGCATATTACGATATGTTATAAGGTATTTTCAATGATACACTGCATATTATGTTATATTATAAGGTATTTTCAATGATACACTGCATATTACGTTATATTATAAGGTATTTTCAATGATACACTGCATATTACGTTATATTAAAGGTATTTTCAATGATACACTGCATATTACGCTATATTATAAGGTATTTTCAATGATACACTGCATATTACGATATATTACATGGTGTTTTCAATGATACACTGCATATAACTTTATATTATAAGGTATTTTCAATGATAAACTACAATATATTATTAGGTATTTTCAATGATACACTGCATATTACGTTATATTATAAGGTATTTTCAAAGATACACTGCATATTACGATATATTATAAGGTATTTTCAATGATACACTGTATATTACGTTTTATTATAAGGTATTTTCAAAGATACACTGCATATTACGATATATTATAAGGTATTTTCAATGATACACTGTATATTACGTTTTATTATAAGGTATTTTCAATGATACACTGCTTATTACTGTATATTTTAAGGTATTTTCAATGATAAACTACGCTGTATTATAAGGTATTTTCAATGATACACTGCATATTACGTTATATTATAAGGTATTTTCAATGATACACTGCATATTACGTTATATTATAAGGTATTTTCAATGATAAACTACGATATACTATAAGGTATTTTCAATGATACACTGCATATTACGTTATATTATAAGGTATTTTCAATGATACACTGCATATTAGGTTATATTATAAGGTATTTTCAATGACACACTGCATATTACGTTATATTATAAGGTATTTTCAATGACACACTGCATATTACGTTATATTATAAGGTATTTTCAATGATAAAATACGATATACTATAAGGTATTTTCAATGATACACTGCATATTACGTTATATTACATGGTGTTTTCAATGATACACTGCGTATAACTTTATATTATAAGGTATTTTCAATGATAAACTACAATATATTATTAGGTATTTTCAATGATACACTGCATATTACGTTATATTATAAGGTATTTTCATTGATAAACTACATATTATGGTATATTATAAGGTATTTTCAGTGATACACTGCATATTACGTTATATTATAAGGTATTTTCAATGATACCCTGCATATTACGTTATATTATACGGTATTGTCAATGATGCACTGCATATTACGTTATATTATAAGGTATCTTCAATGATACTCTACAAATTACGATATATTATAAAGTATTTTCAATGATACACTGCATATTACGTTATATTATAAGGTATTTTTAGTGATACACTGCATATTACGTTATATAATAAGTTATTTTCAATGATAAACTACGATATATTATAAGGTATTTTCAATGATACACTGCATATTACGTTATATAACATGGTATTTTCAATGATACACGGCATATTACGTAATATTATAAGTTATTTTCAATGATACACTGCATATTAGGTTATATCATAAGGTATTTTCATTGATACACTGCATATTTCGTTATATTATAAGGTATTTTCAATGATACACTGCATATTACGATATGTTATAAGGTATTTTCAATGATACACTGCATATTATGTTATATTATAAGGTATTTTCAATGATACACTGCATATTACGTTATATTAAAGGTATTTTCAATGATACACTGCATATTACGCTATATTATAAGGTATTTTCAATGATACACTGCATATTACGTTATATTATAAGGTATTTTCAATGATAAACTACGATATACTATTAGGTATTTTCAATGATACACTGCATATTACGTTATATTATAAGGTATTTTCAATGATACACTGCATATTAGGTTATATTATAAGGTATTTTCAATGACACACTGCATATTACGTTATATTATAAGGTATTTTCAATGACACACTGCATATTACGTTATATTATAAGGTATTTTCAATGATAAAATACGATATACTATAAGGTATTTTCAATGATACACTGCATATTACGTTATATTACATGGTGTTTTCAATGATACACTGCATATAACTTTATATTATAAGGTATTTTCAATGATAAACTACAATATATTATTAGGTATTTTCAATGATACACTGCATATTACGTTATATTATAAGGTATTTTCATTGATAAACTACATATTATGGTATATTATAAGGTATTTTCAGTGATACACTGCATATTACGTTATATTATAAGGTATTTTCAATGATACCCTGCATATTACGTTATATTATAAGGTATTGTCAATGATGCACTGCATATTACGTTATATTATAAGGTATCTTCAATGATACTCTACAAATTACGATATATTATAAAGTATTTTCAATGATACACTGCATATTACGTTATATTATAAGGTATTTTCAGTGATACACTGCATATTACGTTATATAATAAGTTATTTTCAATGATAAACTACGATATATTATAAGGTATTTTCAATGATACACTGCATATTACGTTATATAACATGGTATTTTCAATGATACACGGCATATTACGTAATATTATAAGTTATTTTCAATGATACACTGCATATTAGGTTATATCATAAGGTATTTTCATTGATACACTGCATATTTCGTTATATTATAAGGTATTTTCAATGATACACTGCATATTACGATATGTTATAAGGTATTTTCAATGATACACTGCATATTATGTTATATTATAAGGTATTTTCAATGATACACTGCATATTACGTTATATTAAAGGTATTTTCAATGATACACTGCATATTACGCTATATTATAAGGTATTTTCAATGATACACTGCATATTACGTTATATTACATGGTGTTTTCAATGATACACTGCATATAACTTTATATTATAAGGTATTTTCAATGATAAACTACAATATATTATTAGGTATTTTCAATGATACACTGCATATTACGTTATATTATAAGGTATTTTCATTGATACACTGCATATTTCGTTATATTATAAGGTATTTTCAAAGATACACTGCATATTACGATATATTATAAGGTATTTTCAATGATACACTGCATATTAGGTTATATTATAAGGTATTTTCATTGATACACTGCATATTTCGTTATATTATAAGGTATTTTCAATGATACACTGCATATTACGTTATATTATAAGGTATTTTCAATGATACACTGCATATTACGTTATATTAAAGGTATTTTCAATAATACACTGCATATTACGCTATATTATAAGGTATTTTCAATGATACACTGCATATTACGTTATATTACATGGTGTTTTCAATGATACACTGCATATAACTTTATATTATAAGGTATTTTCAATGATAAACTACAATATATTATTAGGTATTTTCAATGATACACTGCATATTACGTTATATTATAAGGTATTTTCAATGACACACTGCATATTAGGTTATATCATAAGGTATTTTCATTGATACACTGCATATTTCGTTATATTAAAAGGTATTTTCAATGATACACTGCATATTACGATATGTTATAAGGTATTTTCAATGATACACTCCATATTATGTTATATTATAAGGTATTTTCAATGATACACTGCATATTACGATATGTTATAAGATATTTTCAATGATACACTGCATATTATGTTATATTATAAGGTATTTTCAATGATACACTGCATATTACGTTATATTATAAGGTATTTTCAATGATACACTGCATATTACGTTATATTAAAGGTATTTTCAATGATACACTGCATATTACGCTATATTATAAGGTATTTTCAATGATACACTGCATATTACGTTATATTACATGGTGTTTTCAATGATACACTGCATATAACTTTATATTATAAGGTATTTTCAATGATAAACTACAATATATTATTAGGTATTTTCAATGATACACTGCATATTACGTTATATTATAAGGTATTTTCAATGATACACTGCATATTACGTTATATTATAAGGTATTTTCAATGATAAACTACGATATACTATAAGGTATTTTCAATGATACACTGCATATTACGTTATATTATAAGGTATTTTCAATGATACACTGCATATTAGGTTATATTATAAGGTATTTTCAATGACACACTGCATATTACGTTATATTATAAGGTATTTTCAATGACACACTGCATATTACGTTATATTATAAGGTATTTTCAATGATAAAATACGATATACTATAAGGTATTTTCAATGATACACTGCATATTACGTTATATTACATGGTGTTTTCAATGATACACTGCATATAACTTTATATTATAAGGTATTTTCAATGATAAACTACTATATATTATTAGGTATTTTCAATGATACACTGCATATTACGTTATATTATAAGGTATTTTCAATGATAAAATACGATATACTATAAGGTATTTTCAATGATACACTGCATATTACGTTATATTATAAGGTATTTTCAATGACACACTGCATATTAGGTTATATCATAAGGTATTTTCATTGATACACTGCATATTTCGTTATATTATAAGGTATTTTCAATGATACACTGCATATTACGATATGTTATAAGGTATTTTCATTGATACACTGCATATTTCGTTATATTATAAGGTATTTTCAAAGATACACTGCATATTACGATATATTATAAGGTATTTTCAATGATACACTGCATATTAGGTTATATTATAAGGTATTTTCATTGATACACTGCATATTTCGTTATATTATAAGGTATTTTCAATGATACACTGCATATTACGTTATATTATAAGGTATTTTCAATGATACACTGCATATTACGTTATATTAAAGGTATTTTCAATAATACACTGCATATTACGCTATATTATAAGGTATTTTCAATGATACACTGCATATTACGTTATATTACATGGTGTTTTCAATGATACACTGCATATAACTTTATATTATAAGGTATTTTCAATGATAAACTACAATATATTATTAGGTATTTTCAATGATACACTGCATATTACGTTATATTATAAGGTATTTTCAATGACACACTGCATATTAGGTTATATCATAAGGTATTTTCATTGATACACTGCATATTTCGTTATATTATAAGGTATTTTCAATGATACACTGCATATTACGATATGTTATAAGGTATTTTCAATGATACACTGCATATTATGTTATATTATAAGGTATTTTCAATGATACACTGCATATTACGATATGTTATAAGATATTTTCAATGATACACTGCATATTATGTTATATTATAAGGTATTTTCAATGATACACTGCATATTACGTTATATTATAAGGTATTTTCAATGATACACTGCATATTACGTTATATTAAAGGTATTTTCAATGATACACTGCATATTACGCTATATTATAAGGTATTTTCAATGATACACTGCATATTACGTTATATTACATGGTGTTTTCAATGATACACTGCATATAACTTTATATTATAAGGTATTTTCAATGATAAACTACAATATATTATTAGGTATTTTCAATGATACACTGCATATTACGTTATATTATAAGGTATTTTCAATGATACACTGCATATTACGTTATATTATAAGGTATTTTCAATGATACACTGCATATTACGTTATATTATAAGGTATTTTCAATGATAAACTACGATATACTATAAGGTATTTTCAATGATACACTGCATATTACGTTATATTATAAGGTATTTTCAATGATACACTGCATATTAGGTTATATTATAAGGTATTTTCAATGACACACTGCATATTACGTTATATTATAAGGTATTTTCAATGACACACTGCATATTACGTTATATTATAAGGTATTTTCAATGATAAACTACGATATACTATAAGGTATTTTCAATGATACACTGCATATTACGTTATATTACATGGTGTTTTCAATGATACACTGCATATAACTTTATATTATAAGGTATTTTCAATGATAAACTACTATATATTATTAGGTATTTTCAATGATACACTGCATATTACGTTATATTATAAGGTATTTTCAATGATAAAATACGATATACTATAAGGTATTTTCAATGATACACTGCATATTACGTTATATTATAAGGTATTTTCAGTGATACACTACAAATTACGATATATTATAAAGTATTTTCAATGATACACTGCATATTACGTTATATTATAAGGTATTTTCAATGATAAAATACGATATATTATAAAGTATTTTCAATGATACACTGCATATTACGTTATATTATAACGTATTTTCAATAATACACTGCATATTACGTTATATTATAAGGTATTTTCAATGATACACTGCATATTTCGTTATATTATAAGGTATTTTCAATGATACACTGCATATTACGATATGTTATAAGGTATTTTCAATGATACACTGAATATTACGTTATATTATAAGGTATTTTCAATGATACACTGAATATTACGCTATATTATATGGTATTTTCAATGATACACTGCATATTACGTTATATTATAAGGTATTTTCAATGATAAACTACGCTGTATTATAAGGTATTTTCAATGATACACTGCATATTACGTTATATTATAAGGTATTTTCAATGATACACTGCATATTAGGTTATATTATAAGGTATTTTCATTGATACACTGCATATTTCGTTATATTATAAGGTATTTTCAAAGATACACTGCATATTACGATATATTATAAGGTATTTTCAATGATACACTGTATATTACGTTTTATTATAAGGTATTTTCAATGATACACTGCTTATTACTGTATATTATAAGGTATTTTCAATGATAAACTACGCTGTATTATAAGGTATTTTCAATGATACACTGCATATTACGTTATATTATAAGGTATTTTCAATGACACACTGCATATTACGTTATATTATAAGGTATTTTCAATGACACACTGCATATTACGTTATATTATAAGGTATTTTCAATGATAAAATACGATATATTATAAAGTATTTTCAATGATACACTGCATATTACGTTATATTATAACGTATTTTCAATAATACACTGCATATTACGTTATATTATAAGGTATTTTCAATGATACACTGCATATTTCGTTATATTATAAGGTATTTTCAATGATACACTGCATATTACGATATGTTATAAGGTATTTTCAATGATACACTGAATATTACGTTATATTATAAGGTATTTTCAATGATACACTGAATATTACGCTATATTATAAGGTATTTTCAATGATACACTGCATATTACGTTATATTATAAGGTATTTTCAATGATAAACTACGCTGTATTATAAGGTATTTTCAATGATACACTGCATATTACGTTATATTATAAGGTATTTTCAATGACACACTGCATATTACGTTATATTATAAGGTATTTTCAATGACACACTGCATATTACGTTATATTATAAGGTATTTTCAATGATAAAATACGATATATTATAAAGTATTTTCAATGATACACTGCATATTACGTTATATTATAACGTATTTTCAATAATACACTGCATATTACGTTATATTATAAGGTATTTTCAATGATACACTGCATATTACGTTATATTATAAGGTATTTTCAATGATAAACTACGATATACTATAAGGTATTTTCAATGATACACTGCATATTGCGTTATATTATAAGGTATTTTCAATGATACACTGCATATTAGGTTATATTATAAGGTATTTTCAATGACACACTGCATATTACGTTATATTATAAGGTATTTTCAATGACACACTGCATATTACGTTATATTATAAGGTATTTTCAATGATAAAATACGATATACTATAAGGTATTTTCAATGATACACTGCATATTACGTTATATTACATGGTGTTTTCAATGATACACTGCATATAACTTTATATTATAAGGTATTTTCAATGATAAACTACAATATATTATTAGGTATTTTCAATGATACACTGCATATTACGTTATATTATAAGGTATTTTCAATGATAAAATACGATATACTATAAGGTATTTTCAATGATACACTGCATATTACGTTATATTATAAGGTATTTTCAGTGATACACTACAAATTACGATATATTATAAAGTATTTTCAATGATACACTGCATATTACGTTATATTATAACGTATTTTCAATAATACACTGCATATTACGTTATATTATAAGGTATTTTCAATGATACACTGCATATTTCGTTATATTATAAGGTATTTTCAATGTTACACTGCATATTACGATATGTTATAAGGTATTTTCAATGATACACTGAATATTACGTTATATTATAAGGTATTTTCAATGATACACTGAATATTACGCTATATTATAAGGTATTTTCAATGATACACTGCATATTACGTTATATTACATGGTATTTTCAATGATACACTGCATATTACGTAATATTATAAGTTATTTTTAATGATACACTGCATATTAGGTTATATTATAAGGTATTTTCATTGATACACTGCATATTATGTTATATTATAAGGTATTTTCAATGATACACTGCATATTACTTTATATTATAAGGTATTTTCAATGATAAACTACGCTGTATTATAAGGTATTTTCAATGATACACTGCATATTAAGTTATATTATAAGGTATTTTCAATGATACACTGCATATTACGTTATATTATAAGGTATTTTCAATGATAAACTACGATATACTATAAGGTATTTTCAATGATACACTGCATATTACGTTATATTATAAGGTATTTTCAATGATACACTGCATATTACGTTAAATTATAAGGTATTTTCAATGATAAACTACGATATACTATAAGGTATTTTCAGTGATACACTGCATATTACGTTATATTATAAGGTAGTTTCAATGATACACTGCATATTAATTACGTTATATTATAAGGTATTTTCAATGATACACTGCATATTACGCTATATTATAAGGTATTTTCAATGATACACTGTATATTACGTTTTATTATAAGGTATTTTCAATGATACACTGCACATTACTTTATATTATAAGGTATTTTCAATGATACACTGCATATTACGTTATATTATAAGGTATTTTCAATGATACACTGCATATTACGTTATATTATAAGGTATTTTCAATGATACACTGCATATTAGGTTATATTATAAGGTATTTTCATTGATACACTGCATATTTCGTTATATTATAAGGTATTTTCAATGATACACTGCATATTAGGTTATATTATAAGGTATTTTCATTGATACACTGCATATTAGGTTTTATTATAAGGTATTTTCAATGATACACTGCATATTACTTTATATTATAAGGTATTTTCAATGATAAACTACGCTGTATTATAAGGTATTTTCAATGATACACTGCATATTACGTTATATTATAAGTTATTTTCAATGATACACTGCATATTACGTTATATTATAAGGTATTTTCAATGATACACTGCATATTAGGTTATATTATAAGGTATTTTCATTGATACACTGCATATTTCGTTATATTATAAGGTATTTTCAAAGATACACTGCATATTACGATATATTATAAGGTATTTTCAATGATACACTGTATATTACGTTTTGTTATAAGGTATTTTCAATGATACACTGCATATTACGTTATATTATAAGGTATTTTCAATGATAAACTACCATATACTATAAGGTATTTTCAATGATACACTGCATATTACGTTATATTATAAGGTATTTTCAATGATACACTGCATATTACGTTAAATTATAAGGTATTTTCAATGATAAACTACGATATACTATAAGGTATTTTCAGTGATACACTGCATATTACGTTATATTATAAGGTAGTTTCAATGATACACTGCATATTAATTACGTTATATTATAAGGTATTTTCAATGATACACTGAATATTACGCTATATTACAAGGTATTTTCAATGATACACTGCATATTACGCTATATTATTAGGTATTTTCAATGATACACTGTATATTACGTTTTATTATAAGGTATTTTCAATGATACACTGCATATTACTTTATATTATAAGGTATTTTCAATTATACACTGCATATTACGTTATATTATAAGGTATTTTCAATGATACACTGCATATTACTTTATATTATAAGGTATTTTCAATGATACACTGCATATTAGGTTATATTATAAGGTATTTTCATTGATACACTGCATATTTCGTTATATTATAAGGTATTTTCAAAGATACACTGCATATTACGATATATTATAAGGTATTTTCAATGATACACTGCATATTAGGTTATATTATAAGGTATTTTCATTGATACACTGCATATTTCGTTATATTATAAGGAATTTTCAATGATACACTGCATATTACGATATGTTATAAGGTATTTTCAATGATACACTGCATATTACGTTATATTATAAGGTATTTTCAATGATACACTGCATATTACGTTATATTATAAGGTATTTTCAATGATACACTGCATATTAGGTTATATTATAAGGTATTTTCATTGATACACTGCATATTTCGTTATATTATAAGGTATTTTCAAAGATACACTGCATATTACGTTATATTATAAGGTATTTTCAATGATACACTGCATATTAGGTTATATTATAAGGTATTTTCATTGATACACTGCATATTTCGTTATATTATAAGGTATTTTCAAAGATACACTGCATATTACGATATATTATAAGGTATTTTCAATGATAGACTGCATATTAGGTTATATTATAAGGTATTTTCATTGATACACTGCATATTTCGTTATATTATAAGGTATTTTCAAAGATACACTGCATATTACGATATATTATAAGGTATTTTCAATGATACACTGTATATTACGTTTTATTATAAGGTATTTTCAATGATACACTGCATATTACTTTATATTATAAGGTATTTTCAATGATAAACTACGCTGTATTATAAGGTATTTTCAATGATACACTGCATATTACGTTATATTATAAGGTATTTTCAATGATAAACTACGATATACTATAAGGTATTTTCAATGATACACTGCATATTACGTTATATTATAAGGTATTTTCAATGATACACTGCATATTAGGTTATATCATAAGGTATTTTCATTGATACACTGCATATTTCGTTATATTATAAGGTATTTTCAATGATACACTGCATATTTCGATATGTTATAAGGTATTTTCAATGATAAACTACGATATACTATAAGGTATTTTCAATGATACACTGCATATTACGTTATATTATAAGTTATTTTCAATGATACACTGCATATTAGGTTATATCATAAGGTATTTTCATTGATACACTGCATATTTCGTTATATTATAAGGTATTTTCAATGATACACTGCATATTACGATATGTTATAAGGTATTTTCAATGATACACTGAATATTACGTTATATTATAAGGTATTTTCAATGATACACTGAATATTACGCTATATTATAAGGTATTTTCAATGATACACTGCATATTACGTTATATTATAAGGTATTTTCAATGATAAACTACGCTGTATTATAAGGTATTTTCAATGATACACTGCATATTACGTTATATTATAAGGTATTTTCATTGATACACTGCATATTTCGTTATATTATAAGGTATTTTCAAAGATACACTGCATATTACGTTATATTATAAGGTATTTTCAATGATACACTGCATATTAGGTTATATTATAAGGTATTTTCATTGATACACTGCATATTTCGTTATATTATAAGGTATTTTCAAAGATACACTGCATATTACGATATATTATAAGGTATTTTCAATGATAGACTGCATATTAGGTTATATTATAAGGTATTTTCATTGATACACTGCATATTTCGTTATATTATAAGGTATTTTCAAAGATACACTGCATATTACGATATATTATAAGGTATTTTCAATGATACACTGTATATTACGTTTTATTATAAGGTATTTTCAATGATACACTGCATATTACTTTATATTATAAGGTATTTTCAATGATAAACTACGCTGTATTATAAGGTATTTTCAATGATACACTGCATATTACGTTATATTATAAGGCATTTTCAATGATAAACTACGATATACTATAAGGTATTTTCAATGATACACTGCATATTACGTTATATTATAAGGTATTTTCAATGATACACTGCATATTAGGTTATATCATAAGGTATTTTCATTGATACACTGCATATTTCGTTATATTATAAGGTATTTTCAATGATACACTGCATATTACGATATGTTATAAGGTATTTTCAATGATAAACTACGATATACTATAAGGTATTTTCAATGATACACTGCATATTACGTTATATTATAAGTTATTTTCAATGATACACTGCATATTAGGTTATATCATAAGGTATTTTCATTGATACACTGCATATTTCGTTATATTATAAGGTATTTTCAATGATACACTGCATATTACGATATGTTATAAGGTATTTTCAATGATACACTGAATATTACGTTATATTATAAGGTATTTTCAATGATACACTGAATATTACGCTATATTATAAGGTATTTTCAATGATACACTGCATATTACGTTATATTATAAGGTATTTTCAATGATAAACTACGCTGTATTATAAGGTATTTTCAATGATACACTGCATATTACGTTATATTATAAGGTATTTTCAATGATACACTGCATATTAGGTTATATTATAAGGTATTTTCATTGATACACTGCATATTTCGTTATATTATAAGGTATTTTCAAAGATACACTGCATATTACGATATATTATAAGGTATTTTCAATGATACACTGCATATTACGTTAAATTATAAGGTATTTTCAATGATAAACTACGATATACTATAAGGTATTTTCAGTGATACACTGCATATTACGTTATATTATAAGGTAGTTTCAATGATACACTGCATATTAATAACGTTATATTATAAGGTATTTTCAATGATACACTGAATATTACGCTATATTACAAGGTATTTTCAATGATACACTGCATATTACGCTATATTATTAGGTATTTTCAATGATACACTGTATATTACGTTTTATTATAAGGTATTTTCAATGATACACTGCATATTACTTTATATTATAAGGTATTTTCAATGATACACTGCATATTACGTTATATTATAAGGTATTTTCAATGATACACTGCATATTACGTTATATTATAAGGTATTTTCAATGATACACTGCATATTAGGTTATATTATAAGGTATTTTCATTGATACACTGCATATTTCGTTATATTATAAGGTATTTTCAAAGATACACTGCATATTACGATATATTATAAGGTATTTTCAATGATACACTGCATATTAGGTTATATTATAAGGTATTTTCATTGATACACTGCATATTTCGTTATATTATAAGGTATTTTCAATGATACACTGCATATTACGATATGTTATAAGGTATTTTCAATGATACACTGCATATTACGTTATATTATAAGGTATTTTCAATGATACCACTGCATATTACGTTATATTATAAGGTATTTTCAATGATACACTGCATATTAGGTTTTATTATAAGGTATTTTCATTGATACACTGCATATTTCGTTATATTATAAGGTATTTTCAATGATACACTGCATATTAGGTTATATTATAAGGTATTTTCATTGATACACTGCATATTTCGTTATATTATAAGGTATTTTCAAAGATACACTGCATATTACGATATATTATAAGGTATTTTCAATGATAGACTGCATATTAGGTTATATTATAAGGTATTTTCATTGATACACTGCATATTTCGTTATATTATAAGGTATTTTCAAAGATACACTGCATATTACGATATATTATAAGGTATTTTCAATGATACACTGTATATTACGTTTTATTATAAGGTATTTTCAATGATACACTGCATATTACTTTATATTATAAGGTATTTTCAATGATAAACTACGCTGTATTATAAGGTATTTTCAATGATACACTGCATATTACGTTATATTATAAGGCATTTTCAATGATAAACTACGATATACTATAAGGTATTTTCAATGATACACTGCATATTACGTTATATTATAAGGTATTTTCAATGATACACTGCATATTAGGTTATATCATAAGGTATTTTCATTGATACACTGCATATTTCGTTATATTATAAGGTATTTTCAATGATACACTGCATATTTCGATATGTTATAAGGTATTTTCAATGATAAACTACGATATACTATAAGGTATTTTCAATGATACACTGCATATTACGTTATATTATAAGGTATTTTCAATGATACACTGCATATTAGGTTATATCATAAGGTATTTTCATTGATACACTGCATATTTCGTTATATTATAAGGTATTTTCAATGATACACTGCATATTACGATATGTTATAAGGTATTTTCAATGATACACTGAATATTACGTTATATTATAAGGTATTTTCAATGATACACTGCATATTACGTTATATTATAAGGTATTTTCAATGATACACTGCATATTAGGTTTTATTATAAGGTATTTTCATTGATACACTGCATATTTCGTTATATTATAAGGTATTTTCAATGATACACTGCATATTAGGTTATATTATAAGGTATTTTCATTGATACACTGCATATTTCGTTATATTATAAGGTATTTTCAAAGATACACTGCATATTACGATATATTATAAGGTATTTTCAATGATAGACTGCATATTAGGTTATATTATAAGGTATTTTCATTGATACACTGCATATTTCGTTATATTATAAGGTATTTTCAAAGATACACTGCATATTACGATATATTATAAGGTATTTTCAATGATACACTGTATATTACGTTTTATTATAAGGTATTTTCAATGATACACTGCATATTACTTTATATTATAAGGTATTTTCAATGATAAACTACGCTGTATTATAAGGTATTTTCAATGATACACTGCATATTACGTTATATTATAAGGCATTTTCAATGATAAACTACGATATACTATAAGGTATTTTCAATGATACACTGCATATTACGTTATATTATAAGGTATTTTCAATGATACACTGCATATTAGGTTATATCATAAGGTATTTTCATTGATACACTGCATATTTCGTTATATTATAAGGTATTTTCAATGATACACTGCATATTTCGATATGTTATAAGGTATTTTCAATGATAAACTACGATATACTATAAGGTATTTTCAATGATACACTGCATATTACGTTATATTATAAGGTATTTTCAATGATACACTGCATATTAGGTTATATCATAAGGTATTTTCATTGATACACTGCATATTTCGTTATATTATAAGGTATTTTCAATGATACACAGCATATTACGATATGTTATAAGGTATTTTCAATGATACACTGAATATTACGTTATATTATAAGGTATTTTCAATGATACACTGAATATTACGCTATATTATAAGGTATTTTCAATGATACACTGCATATTACGTTATATTATAAGGTATTTTCAATGATAAACTACGCTGTATTATAAGGTATTTTCAATGATACACTGCATATTACGTTATATTATAAGGTATTTTCAATGATACACTGCATATTAGGTTATATTATAAGGTATTTTCATTGATACACTGCATATTTCGTTATATTATAAGGTATTTTCAAGATACACTGCATATTACGATATATTATAAGGTATTTTCAATGATACACTGCATATTACGTTAAATTATAAGGCATTTTCAATGATAAACTACGATATACTATAAGGTATTTTCAGTGATACACTGCATATTACGTTATATTATAAGGCAGTTTCAATGATACACTGCATATTAATTACGTTATATTATAAGGTATTTTCAATGATACACTGAATATTACGCTATATTACAAGGTATTTTCAATGATACACTGCATATTACGCTATATTATTAGGTATTTTCAATGATACACTGTATATTACGTTATATTATAAGGTATTTTCAATGATACACTGCATATTACTTTATATTATAAGGTATTTTCAATGATACACTGCATATTACGTTATATTATAAGGTATTTTCAATGATACACTGCATATTACGTTATATTATAAGGTATTTTCAATGATACACTGCATATTAGGTTATATTATAAGGTATTTTCATTGATACACTGCATATTTCGTTATATTATAAGGTATTTTCAAAGATACACTGCATATTACGATATATTATAAGGTATTTTCAATGATACACTGCATATTAGGTTATATTATAAGGTATTTTCATTGATACACTGCATATTTCGTTATATTATAAGGTATTTTCAATGATACACTGCATATTACGATATGTTATAAGGTATTTTCAATGATACACTGCATATTACGTTATATTATAAGGTATTTTCAATGATACACTGCATATTACGTTATATTATAAGGTATTTTCAATGATACACTGCATATTAGGTTTTATTATAAGGTATTTTCATTGATACACTGCATATTTCGTTATATTATAAGGTATTTTCAATGATACACTGCATATTACGATATATTATAAGGTATTTTCAATGATAGACTGCATATTAGGTTATATTATAAGGTATTTTCATTGATACACTGCATATTTCGTTATATTATAAGGTATTTTCAAAGATACACTGCATATTACGATATATTATAAGGTATTTTCAATGATACACTGTATATTACGTTTTATTATAAGGTATTTTCAATAATACACTGCATATTACTTTATATTATAAGGTATTTTCAATGATAAACTACGCTGTATTATAAGGTATTTTCAATGATACACTGCATATTACGTTATATTATAAGGCATTTTCAATGATAAACTACGATATACTATAAGGTATTTTCAATGATACACTGCATATTACGTTATATTATAAGGTATTTTCAATGATACACTGCATATTAGGTTATATCATAAGGTATTTTCATTGATACACTGCATATTTCGTTATATTATAAGGTATTTTCAATGATACACTGCATATTTCGATATGTTATAAGGTATTTTCAATGATAAACTACGATATACTATAAGGTATTTTCAATGAAACACTGCATATTACGTTATATTATAAGGTATTTTCAATGATACACTGCATATTAGGTTATATCATAAGGTATTTTCATTGATACACTGCATATTTCGTTATATTATAAGGTATTTTCAATGATACACTGCATATTTCGATATGTTATAAGGTATTTTCAATGATAAACTACGATATACTATAAGGTATTTTCAATGATACACTGCATATTACGTTATATTATAAGGTATTTTCAATGATACACTGCATATTAGGTTATATCATAAGGTATTTTCATTGATACACTGCATATTTCGTTATATTATAAGGTATTTTCAATGATACACTGCATATTACGATATGTTATAAGGTATTTTCAATGATACACTGAATATTACGTTATATTATAAGGTATTTTCAATGATACACTGAATATTACGCTATATTATAAGGTATTTTCAATGATACACTGCATATTACGTTATATTATAAGGTATTTTCAATGATAAACTACGCTGTATTATAAGGTATTTTCAATGATACACTGCATATTACGTTATATTATAAGGTATTTTCAATGATACACTGCATATTAGGTTATATTATAAGGTATTTTCATTGATACACTGCATATTTCGTTATATTATAAGGTATTTTCAAAGATACACTGCATATTACGATATATTATAAGGTATTTTCAATGATACACTGCATATTACGTTAAATTATAAGGTATTTTCAATGATAAACTACGATATACTATAAGGTATTTTCAGTGATACACTGCATATTACGTTATATTATAAGGTAGTTTCAATGATACACTGCATATTAATTACGTTATATTATAAGGTATTTTCAATGATACACTGAATATTACGCTATATTACAAGGTATTTTCAATGATACACTGCATATTACGCTATATTATTAGGTATTTTCAATGATACACTGTATATTACGTTTTATTATAAGGTATTTTCAATGATACACTGCATATTACTTTATATTATAAGGTATTTTCAATGATACACTGCATATTACGTTATATTATAAGGTATTTTCAATGATACACTGCATATTACGTTATATTATAAGGTATTTTCAATGATACACTGCATATTAGGTTATATTATAAGGTATTTTCACTGATACACTGCATATTTCGTTATATTATAAGGTATTTTCAAAGATACACTGCATATTACGATATATTATAAGGTATTTTCAATGATACACTGCATATTAGGTTATATTATAAGGTATTTTCATTGATACACTGCATATTTCGTTATATTATAAGGTATTTTCAATGATACACTGCATATTACGATATGTTATAAGGTATTTTCAATGATACACTGCATATTACGTTATATTATAAGGTATTTTCAATGATACACTGCATATTACGTTATATTATAAGGTATTTTCAATGATACACTGCATATTAGGTTATATTATAAGGTATTTTCATTGATACACTGCATATTTTGTATTATTATAAGGTATTTTCAATGATACACTGCATATTACGATATATTATAAGGTATTTTCAATGATACACTGAATATTACGCTATATTATAAGGTATTTTCAATGATACACTGCATATTACGTTATATTATAAGGTATTTTCAATGATAAACTACGCTGTATTATAAGGTATTTTCAATGATACACTGCATATTACGTTATATTATAAGGTATTTTCAATGATAAACTACGATATACTATAAGGTATTTTCAATGATACACTGCATATTACGTTATATTATAAGGTATTTTCAATGATACACTGCATATTAGGTTATATTATAAGGTATTTTCACTGATACACTGCATATTTCGTTATATTATAAGGTATTTTCAAAGATACACTGCATATTACGATATATTATAAGGTATTTTCAATGTTACACTGCATATTAGGTTATATTATAAGGTATTTTCATTGATACACTGCATATTTCGTTATATTATAAGGTATTTTCAATGATACACTGCATATTACGTTATATTATAAGGTATTTTCAATGATACACTGCATATTACGGTATATTAAAGATATTTTCAATGATACACTGCATATTACGCTATATTATAAGGTATTTTCAATGATACACTGCATATTACGTTATATTACATGGTACTTTCAATGGTACACTGCATATTACGTAATATTATAAGGTATTTTCAATGATACACTGCATATTAGGTTATATTATAAGGTATTTTCATTGATACACTGCATATTTCGTTATATTATAAGGTATTTTCAAAGATACACTGCATATTACGATATATTATAAGGTATTTCCAATGAAACACTGTGTACTACGTTATATTATAAGGTATTTTCAATTATACACTGCATATTACGTTATATTATAAGGTATTTTCATTGATACACTGCATATTAGTTTATATTATAAGGTATTTTCATTGATACACTGCATATTTCGTTATATTATAAGGTATTTTCAAAGATACACTGCATATTACGATATATTATAAGGTATTTTCAATGATACACTGTATATTACGTTTTATTATAAGGTATTTTCAATGATACACTGCATATTACTTTATATTATAAGGTATTTTCAATGATAAACTACGCTGTATTATAAGGTATTTTCAATGATACACTGCATATTACGTTATATTATAAGGTATTTTCAATGATAAACTACGATATACTATAAGGTATTTTCAATGATACACTGCATATTACGTTATATTATAAGGTATTTTCAATGATACACTGCATATTAGGTTATATTATAAGGTATTTTCACTGATACACTGCATATTTCGTTATATTATAAGGTATTTTCAAAGATACACTGCATATTACGATATATTATAAGGTATTTTCAATGATACACTGCATATTAGGTTATATTATAAGGTATTTTCAATGATACACTGCATATTACGATATGTTATAAGGTATTTTCAATGATACACTGCATATTACGTTATATTATAAGGTATTTTCAATGATACACTGCATATTACGTTATATTATAAGGTATTTTCAATGATACACTGCATATTAGGTTATATTATAAGGTATTTTCATTGATACACTGCATATTTCGTTATATTATAAGGTATTTTCAAAGATACACTGCATATTACGATATATTATAAGGTATTTTCAATGATACACTGCATATTAGGTTATATTATAAGGTATTTTCAATGATACACTGCATATTACGATATGTTATAAGGTATTTTCAATGATACACTGCATATTACTTTATATTATAAGGTATTTTGAATGATAAACTACGCTGTATTATAAGGTATTTTCAATGATACACTGCATATTACGTTATATTATAAGGTATTTTCAATGATACACTGCATATTACGTTATATTATAAGGTATTTTCAATGATACACTGCATATTACGGTATATTAAAGGTATTTTCATTGATACACTGCATATTTCGTTATATTATAAGGTATTTTCAATGATACACTGCATATTACGTTATATTATAAGGTATTTTCAATGATAAACTACGCTGTATTATAAGGTATTTTCAATGATACACTGCATATTACGTTATATTATAAGGTATTTTCAATGATACACTGCATATTAGGTTATATTATAAGGTATTTTCATTGATACACTGCATATTTCGTTATATTATAAGGTATTTTCAAAGATACACTGCATATTACGATATATTATAAGGTATTTTCAATGATACACTGCATATTACGTTATATTATAAGGTATTTTCAATGATACACTGCATATTACGTTATATTATAAGGTATTTTCAATGATACACTGCATATTAGGTTATATTATAAGGTATTTTCATTGATACACTGCATATTTCGTTATATTATAAGGTATTTTCAAAGATACACTGCATATTACGATATATTATATGGTATTTTCAATGATACACTGCATATTACGCTATATTATAAGGTATTTTCAATGATACACTGCATATTACGTTATATTATAAGATATTTTCAATGATAAACTACGCTGTATTATAAGGTATTTTCAATGATACACTGCATATTACGTTATATTATAAGGTATTTTCAATGATAAACTACGATATACTATAAGGTATTTTCAATGATACACTGCATATTACGTTATATTATAAGGTATTTTCAATGATACACTGCATATTAGGTTATATTATTAGGTATTTTCACTGATACACTGCATATTTCGTTATATTATAAGGTATTTTCAAAGATACACTGCATATTACGATATATTATAAGGTATTTTCAATGTTACACTGCATATTAGGTTATATTATAAGGTATTTTCAATGATACACTGCATATTACGATATGTTATAAGGTATTTTCAAAGATACACTGCATATTACGATATATTATAAGGTATTTTCAATGATACACTGTATATTACGTTTTATTATAAGGTATTTTCAATGATACACTGCATATTACTTTATATTATAAGGTATTTTCAATGATAAACTACGCTGTATTATAAGGTATTTTCAATGATACACTGCATATTACGTTATATTATAAGGTATTTTCAATGATAAACTACGATATACTATAAGGTATTTTCAATGATACACTGCATATTACGTTATATTATAAGGTATTTTCAATGATACACTGCATATTAGGTTATATGATAAGGTATTTTCACTGATACACTGCATATTTCGTTATATTATAAGGTATTTTCAAAGATACACTGCATATTACGATATATTATAAGGTATTTTCAATGTTACACTGCATATTAGGTTATATTATAAGGTATTTTCAATGATACACTGCATATTACGATATGTTATAAGGTATTTTCAATGATACACTGCATATTACGTTATATTATAAGGTATTTTCAATGATACACTGCATATTACGTTATATTATAAGGTATTTTCAATGATACACTGCATATTAGGTTATATTATAAGGTATTTTCATTGATACACTGCATATTTCGTTATATTATAAGGTATTTTCAAAGATACACTGCATATTACGATATATTATAAGGTATTTTCAATGTTACACTGCATATTAGGTTATATTATAAGGTATTTTCAAAGATACACTGCATATTACGATATATTATAAGGTATTTTCAATGATACACTGCATATTAGGTTATATTATAAGGTATTTTCATTGATACACTGCATATTACGTTATATTATAAGGTATTTTCAATGATACACTGAATATTACGATATATTATAAGGTATTTTCAATGATACACTGCATATTACGTTATATTATAAGGTATTTTCAATGATAAACTACGCTGTATTATAAGGTATTTTCAATGATACACTGCATATTACGTTATATTATAAGGTATTTTCAATGATACACTGCATATTAGGTTATATTATAAGGTATTTTCATTGATACACTGCATATTTCGTTATATTATAAGGTATTTTCAAAGATACACTGCATATTACGATATATTATAAGGTATTTCCAATGATACACTGTATATTACGTTTTATTATAAGGTATTTTCAATGATACACTGCATATTACTTTATATTATAAGGTATTTTGAATGATAAACTACGCTGTATTATAAGGTATTTTCAATGATACACTGCATATTACGTTATATTATAAGGTATTTTCAATGATACACTGCATATTACGTTATATTATAAGGTATTTTCAATGATACACTGCATATTACGGTATATTAAAGGTATTTTCATTGATACACTGCATATTTCGTTATATTATAAGGTATTTTCAATGATACACTGCATATTACGTTATATTATAAGGTATTTTCAATGATAAACTACGCTGTATTAATAAGGTATTTTCAATGATACACTGCATATTACGTTATATTATAAGGTATTTTCAATGATACACTGCATATTAGGTTATATTATAAGGTATTTTCATTGATACACTGCATATTTCGTTATATTATAAGGTATTTTCAAAGATACACTGCATATTACGATATATTATAAGGTATTTTCAATGATACACTGCATATTACGTTATATTATAAGGTATTTTCAATGATACACTGCATATTACGTTATATTATAAGGTATTTCAATGATACACTGCATATTAGGTTATATTATAAGGTATTTTCATTGATACACTGCATATTTCGTTATATTATAAGGTATTTTCAAAGATACACTGCATATTACGATATATTATATGGTATTTTCAATGATACACTGAATATTACGCTATATTATAAGGTATTTTCAATGATACACTGCATATTACGTTATATTATAAGATATTTTCAATGATAAACTACGCTGTATTATAAGGTATTTTCAATGATACACTGCATATTACGTTATATTATAAGGTATTTTCAATGATAAACTACGATATACTATAAGGTATTTTCAATGATACACTGCATATTACGTTATATTATAAGGTATTTTCAATGATACACTGCATATTAGGTTATATTATTAGGTATTTTCACTGATACACTGCATATTTCGTTATATTATAAGGTATTTTCAAAGATACACTGCATATTACGATATATTATAAGGTATTTTCAATGATACACTGCATATTAGGTTATATTATAAGGTATTTTCAATGATACACTGCATATTACGATATGTTATAAGGTATTTTCAATGACACACTGCATATTACGTTATATTATAAGGTATTTTCAATGATACACTGCATATTACGTTATATTATAAGGTATTTTCAATGATACACTGCATATTAGGTTATATTATAAGGTATTTTCATTGATACACTGCATATTTCGTTATATTATAAGGTATTTTCAAAGATACACTGCATATTACGATATATTATAAGGTATTTTCAATGTTACACTGCATATTAGGTTATATTATAAGGTATTTTCAAAGATACACTGCATATTACGATATATTATAAGGTATTTTCAATGATACACTGCATATTACGTTATATTATAAGGTATTTTCATTGATACACTGAATATTACGTTATATAATAAGGTATTTTCAATGATACACTGAATATTACGCTATATTATAAGGTATTTTCAATGATACACTGCATATTACGTTATATTATAAGGTATTTTCAATGATAAACAACGCTGTATTATAAGGTATTTTCAATGATACACTGCATATTACGTTATATTATAAGGTATTTTCAATGATACACTGCATATTACGTTATATTATAAGGTATTTTCAATGATACACTGCATATTTCGTTATATTATAAGGTATTTTCAAAGATACACTGCATATTACGATATATTATAAGGTATTTTCAATGATACACTGTATATTACGTTTTATTATAAGGTATTTTCAATGATACACTGCATATTACTTTATATTATAAGGTATTTTGAATGATAAACTACGCTGTATTATAAGGTATTTTCAATGATACACTGCATATTACGTTATATTATAAGGTATTTTCAATGATACACTGCATATTACGTTATATTATAAGGTATTTTCAATGATACACTGCATATTACGGTATATTAAAGGTATTTTCATTGATACACTGCATATTTCGTTATATTATAAGGTATTTTCAATGATACACTGCATATTACGTTATATTATAAGGTATTTTCAATGATAAACTACGCTGTATTATAAGGTATTTTCAATGATACACTGCATATTACGTTATATTATAAGGTATTTTCAATGATACACTGCATATTAGGTTATATTATAAGGTATTTTCATTGATACACTGCATATTTCGTTATATTATAAGGTATTTTCAAAGATACACTGCATATTACGATATATTATAAGGTATTTTCAATGATACACTGCATATTACGTTATATTATAAGGTATTTTCAATGATACACTGCATATTACGTTATATTATAAGGTATTTTCAATGATACACTGCATATTAGGTTATATTATAAGGTATTTTCATTGATACACTGCATATTTCGTTATATTATAAGGTATTTTCAAAGATACACTGCATATTACGATATATTATATGGTATTTTCAATGATACACTGAATATTACGCTATATTATAAGGTATTTTCAATGATACACTGCATATTACGTTATATTATAAGGTATTTTCAATGATAAACTACGCTGTATTATAGGTATTTTCAATGATACACTGCATATTACGTTATATTATAAGGTATTTTCAATGATAAACTACGATATACTATAAGGTATTTTCAATGATACACTGCATATTACGTTATATTATAAGGTATTTTCAATGATACACTGCATATTAGGTTATATTATTAGGTATTTTCACTGATACACTGCATATTTCGTTATATTATAAGGTATTTTCAATGATACACTGCATATTACGATATATTATAAGGTATTTTCAATGTTACACTGCATATTAGGTTATATTATAAGGTATTTTCAATGATACACTGCATATTACGATATGTTATAAGGTATTTTCAATGATACACTGCATATTACGTTATATTATAAGGTATTTTCAATGATACACTGCATATTACGTTATATTATAAGGTATTTTCAATGATACACTGCATATTAGGTTATATTATAAGGTATTTTCATTGATACACTGCATATTTCGTTATATTATAAGGTATTTTCAAAGATACACTGCATATTACGATATATTATAAGGTATTTTCAATGATACACTGTATATTAGGTTATATTATAAGGTATTTTCAATGATACACTGAATATTACTTTATATTATAAGGTATTTTGAATGATAAACTACGCTGTATTATAAGGTATTTTCAATGATACACTGCATATTACGTTATATTATAAGGTATTTTCAATGATACACTGCATATTACGTTATATTATAAGGTATTTTCAATGATACACTGCATATTACGGTATATTAAAGGTATTTTCATTGATACACTGCATATTTCGTTATATTATAAGGTATTTTCAATGATACACTGCATATTACGTTATATTATAAGGTATTTTCAATGATAAACTACGCTGTATTATAAGGTATTTTCAATGATACACTGCATATTACGTTATATTATAAGGTATTTTCAATGATACACTGCATATTAGGTTATATTATAAGGTATTTTCATTGATACACTGCATATTTCGTTATATTATAAGGTATTTTCAAAGATACACTGCATATTACGATATATTATAAGGTATTTTCAATGATACACTGTATATTACGTTTTATTATAAGGTATTTTCAATGATACACAGCATATTACTTTATATTATAAGGTATTTTCAATGATAAACTACGCTGTATTATAAGGTATTTTCAATGATACACTGCATATTACGTTATATTATAAGGTATTTTCAATGATAAACTACGATATACTATAAGGTATTTTCAATGATACACTGCATATTACGTTATATTATAAGGTATTTTCAATGATACACTGCATATTAGGTTATATTATAAGGTATTTTCATTGATACACTGCATATTTCGTTATATTATAAGGTATTTTCAAAGATACACTGCATATTACGATATATTATAAGGTATTTTCAATGATAGACTGCATATTAGGTTATATTATAAGGTATTTTCATTGATACACTGCACATTTCGTTATATTATAAGGTATTTTCAAAGATACACTGCATATTACGATATATTATAAGGTATTTTCAATGATACACTGTATATTACGTTTTATTATAAGGTATTTTCAATGATACACTGCATATTACTTTATATTATAAGGTATTTTCTATGATAAACTACGCTGTATTATAAGGTATTTTCAATGATACACTGCATATTACGTTATATTATAAGGTATTTTCAATGATAAACTACGATATACTATAAGGTATTTTCAATGATACACTGCATATTACGTTATATTATAAGGTATTTTCAATGATACACTGCATATTAGGTTATATCATAAGGTATTTTCAATGATACACTGCATATTACGTTATATTATAAGGTATTTTCAATGATACACTGCATATTAGGTTATATTATAAGGTATTTTCACTGATACACTGCATATTTCGTTATATTATAAGGTATTTTCAAAGATACACTGCATATTACGATATATTATAAGGTATTTTCAATGATACACTGCATATTAGGTTATATTATAAGGTATTTTCATTGATACACTGCATATTTCGTTATATTATAAGGTATTTTCAATGATACACTGCATATTACGATATGTTATAAGGTATTTTCAATGATACACTGCATATTACGTTATATTATAAGGTATTTTCAATGATACACTGCATATTACGTTATATTATAAGGTATTTTCAATGATACACTGCATATTAGGTTATATTATAAGGTATTTTCATTGATACACTGCATATTTTGTATTATTATAAGGTATTTTCAATGATACACTGCATATTACGATATATTATAAGGTATTTTCAATGATACACTGAATATTACGCTATATTATAAGGTATTTTCAATGATACACTGCATATTACGTTATATTATAAGGTATTTTCAATGATACACTGCATATTACGTTATATTATAAGGTATTTTCAATGATAAACTACGATATACTATAAGGTATTTTCAATGATACACTGCATATTACGTTATATTATAAGGTATTTTCAATGATACACTGCATATTAGGTTATATTATAAGGTATTTTCACTGATACACTGCATATTTCGTTATATTATAAGGTATTTTCAAAGATACACTGCATATTACGATATATTATAAGGTATTTTCAATGTTACACTGCATATTAGGTTATATTATAAGGTATTTTCATTGATACACTGCATATTTCGTTATATTATAAGGTATTTTCAATGATACACTGCATATTACGTTATATTATAAGGTATTTTCAATGATACACTGCATATTACGGTATATTAAAGGTATTTTCAATGATACACTGCATATTACGCTATATTATAAGGTATTTTCAATGATACACTGCATATTACGTTATATTACATGGTACTTTCAATGATACACTGCATATTACGTAATATTATAAGGTATTTTCAATGATACACTGCATATTAGGTTATATTATAAGGTATTTTCATTGATACACTGCATATTTCGTTATATTATAAGGTATTTTCAAAGATACACTGCATATTACGATATATTATAAGGTATTTCCAATGAAACACTGTGTACTACGTTATATTATAAGGTATTTTCAATTATACACTGCATATTACGTTATATTATAAGGTATTTTCATTGATACACTGCATATTAGTTTATATTATAAGGTATTTTCATTGATACACTGCATATTTCGTTATATTATAAGGTATTTTCAAAGATACACTGCATATTACGATATATTATAAGGTATTTTCAATGATACACTGTATATTACGTTTTATTATAAGGTATTTTCAATGATACACTGCATATTACTTTATATTATAAGGTATTTTCAATGATAAACTACGCTGTATTATAAGGTATTTTCAATGATACACTGCATATTACGTTATATTATAAGGTATTTTCAATGATAAACTACGAAATACTATAAGGTATTTTCAATGATACACTGCATATTACGTTATATTATAAGGTATTTTCAATGATACACTGCATATTAGGTTATATTATAAGGTATTTTCACTGATACACTGCATATTTCGTTATATTATAAGGTATTTTCAATGATACACTGTATATTACGTTTTATTATAAGGTATTTTCAATGTTACACTGCATATTAGGTTATATTATAAGGTATTTTCAATGATACACTGCATATTACGATATGTTATAAGGTATTTTCAATGATACACTGCATATTACGTTATATTATAAGGTATTTTCAATGATACACTGCATATTACGTTATATTATAAGGTATTTTCAATGATACACTGCATATTAGGTTATATTATAAGGTATTTTCATTGATACACTGCATATTTCGTTATATTATAAGGTATTTTCAAAGATACACTGCATATTACGATATATTATAAGGTATTTTCAATGTTACACTGCATATTAGGTTATATTATAAGGTATTTTCAAAGATACACTGCATATTACGATATATTATAAGGTATTTTCAATGATACACTGCATATTAGGTTATATTATAAGGTATTTTCATTGATACACTGAATATTACGTTATATTATAAGGTATTTTCAATGATACACTGCATATTACGCTATATTATAAGGTATTTTCAATGATACACTGCATATTACGTTATATTATAAGGTATTTTCAATGATAAACAACGCTGTATTATAAGGTATTTTCAATGATACACTGCATATTACGTTATATTATAAGGTATTTTCAATGATACACTGCATATTAGGTTATATTATAAGGTATTTTCATTGATACACTGCATATTTCGTTATATTATAAGGTATTTTCAAAGATACACTGCATATTACGATATATTATAAGGTATTTTCAATGATACACTGTATATTACGTTATATTATAAGGTATTTTCAATGATACACTGCATATTACTTTATATTATAAGGTATTTTCAATGATAAACTACGCTGTATTATAAGGTATTTTCAATGATACACTGCATATTACGTTATATTATAAGGTATTTTCAATGATACACTGCATATTACGTTATATTATAAGGTATTTTCAATGATACACTGCATATTACGGTATATTAAAGGTATTTTCATTGATACACTGCATATTACGTTATATTATAAGGTATTTTCAATGATACACTGCATATTACGTTATATTATAAGGTATTTTCAATGATAAACTACGCTGTATTATAAGGTATTTTCAATGATACACTGCATATTACGTTATATTATAAGGTATTTTCAATGATACACTGCATATTAGGTTATATTATAAGGTATTTTCAATGATACACTGCATATTTCGTTATATTATAAGGTATTTTCAAAGATACACTGCATATTACGATATATTATAAGGTATTTTCAATGATACACTGCATATTACGTTATATTATAAGGTATTTTCAATGATACACTGCATATTACGTTATATTATAAGGTATTTTCAATGATACACTGCATATTAGGTTATATTATAAGGTATTTTCATTGATACACTGCATATTTCGTTATATTATAAGGTATTTTCAAAGATACACTGCATATTACGATATATTATATGGTATTTTCAATGATACACTGAATATTACGCTATATTATAAGGTATTTTCAATGATACACTGCATATTACGTTATATTATAAGGTATTTTCAATGATAAACTACGCTGTATTATAAGGTATTTTCAATGATACACTGCATATTACGTTATATTATAAGGTATTTTCAATGATAAACTACGATATACTATAAGGTATTTTCAATGATACACTGCATATTACGTTATATTATAAGGTATTTTCAATGATACACTGCATATTAGGTTATATTATTAGGTATTTTCACTGATACACTGCATATTTCGTTATATTATAAGGTATTTTCAAAGATACACTGCATACTACGATATATTATAAGGTATTTTCAATGTTACACTGCATATTAGGTTATATTATAAGGTATTTTCAATGATACACTGCATATTACGATATGTTATAAGGTATTTTCAATGATACACTGCATATTACGTTATATTATAAGGTATTTTCAATGATACACTGCATATTACGTTATATTATAAGGTATTTTCAATGATACACTGCATATTAGGTTATATTATAAGGTATTTTCATTGATACACTGCATATTTCGTTATATTATAAGGTATTTTCAAAGATACACTGCATATTACGATATATTATAAGGTATTTTCAATGTTACACTGCATATTAGGTTATATTATAAGGTATTTTCAAAGATACACTGCATATTACGATATATTATAAGGTATTTTCAATGATACACTGCATATTAGGTTATATTATAAGGTATTTTCATTGATACACTGAATATTACGTTATATTATAAGGTATTTTCAATGATACACTGAATATTACGCTATATTATAAGGTATTTTCAATGATACACTGCATATTACGTTATATTATAAGGTATTTTCAATGATAAACAACGCTGTATTATAAGGTATTTTCAATGATACACTGCATATTACGTTATATTAAAGGTATTTTCATTGATACACTGCATATTTCGTTATATTATAAGGTATTTTCAATGATACACTGCATATTACGTTATATTATAAGGTATTTTCAATGATAAACTACGCTGTATTATAAGGTATTTTCAATGATACACTGCATATTAGGTTATATTATAAGGTATTTTCAATGATAAACAACGCTGTATTATAAGGTATTTTCAATGATACACTGCATATTACGTTATATTATAAGGTATTTTCAATGATACACTGCATATTACGGTATATTAAAGGTATTTTCATTGATACACTGCATATTTCGTTATATTATAAGGTATTTTCAAAGATACACTGCATATTACGATATATTATAAGGTATTTTCAATGATACACTGTATATTACGTTTTATTATAAGGTATTTTCAATGATACACTGCATATTACTTTATATTATAAGGTATTTTCAATGATAAACTACGCTGTATTATAAGGTATTTTCAATGATACACTGCATATTACGTTATATTATAAGGTATTTTCAATGATAAACTACGATATACTATAAGGTATTTTCAATGATACACTGCATATTACGTTATATTATAAGGTATTTTCAATGATACACTGCATATTAGGTTATATTATAAGGTATTTTCACTGATACACTGCATATTTCGTTATATTATAAGGTATTTTCAAAGATACACTGCATATTACGATATATTATAAGGTATTTTCAATGTTACACTGCATATTAGGTTATATTATAAGGTATTTTCAATGATACACTGCATATTACGATATGTTATAAGGTATTTTCAATGATACACTGCATATTACGTTATATTATAAGGTATTTTCAATGATACACTGCATATTACGTTATATTATAAGGTATTTTCAATGATACACTGCATATTAGGTTATATTATAAGGTATTTTCATTGATACACTGCATATTTCGTTATATTATAAGGTATTTTCAAAGATACACTGCATATTACGATATATTATAAGGTATTTTCAATGTTACACTGCATATTAGGTTATATTATAAGGTATTTTCAAAGATACACTGCATATTACGATATATTATAAGGTATTTTCAATGATACACTGCATATTAGGTTATATTATAAGGTATTTTCATTGATACACTGAATATTACGTTATATAATAAGGTATTTTCAATGATACACTGAATATTACGCTATATTATAAGGTATTTTCAATGATACACTGCATATTACGTTATATTATAAGGTATTTTCAATGATAAACAACGCTGTATTATAAGGTATTTTCAATGATACACTGCATATTACGTTATATTATAAGGTATTTTCAATGATACACTGCATATTAGGTTATATTATAAGGTATTTTCATTGATACACTGCATATTTCGTTATATGATAAGGTATTTTCAAAGATACACTGCATATTACGATATATTATAAGGCATTTTCAATGATACACTGTATATTACGTTTTATTATAAGGTATTTTCAATGATACACTGCATATTACTTTATATTATAAGGTATTTTCAATGATAAACTACGCTGTATTATAAGGTATTTTCAATGATACACTGCATATTACGTTAAATTATAAGGTATTTTCAATGATACACTGCATATTACGTTATATTATAAGGTATTTTCAATGATACACTGCATATTACGGTATATTAAAGGTATTTTCATTGATACACTGCATATTTCGTTATATTATAAGGTATTTTCAATGATACACTGCATATTACGTTATATTATAAGGTATTTTCAATGATAAACTACGCTGTATTATAAGGTATTTTCAATGATACACTGCATATTACGTTATATTATAAGGTATTTTCAATGATACACTGCATATTAGGTTATATTATAAGGTATTTTCATTGATACACTGCATATTTCGTTATATTATAAGGTATTTTCAAAGATACACTGCATATTACGATATATTATAAGGTATTTTCAATGATACACTGCATATTACGTTATATTATAAGGTATTTTCAATGATACACTGCATATTACGTTATATTATAAGGTATTTTCAATGATACACTGCATATTACGTTATATTATAAGGTATTTTCATTGATACACTGCATATTTCGTTATATTATAAGGTATTTTCAAAGATACACTGCATATTACGATATATTATATGGTATTTTCAATGATACACTGAATATTACGCTATATTATAAGGTATTTTCAATGATACACTGCATATTACGTTATATTATAAGATATTTTCAATGATAAACTACGCTGTATTATAAGGTATTTTCAATGATACACTGCATATTACGTTATATTATAAGGTATTTTCAATGATAAACTACGATATACTATAAGGTATTTTCAATGATACACTGCATATTACGTTATATTATAAGGTATTTTCAATGATACACTGCATATTAGGTTATATTATTAGGTATTTTCACTGATACACTGCATATTTCGTTATATTATAAGGTATTTTCAAAGATACACTGCATACTACGATATATTATAAGGTATTTTCAATGTTACACTGCATATTAGGTTATATTATAAGGTATTTTCAATGATACACTGCATATTACGATATGTTATAAGGTATTTTCAATGATACACTGCATATTACGTTATATTATAAGGTATTTTCAATGATACACTGCATATTACGTTATATTATAAGGTATTTTCAATGATATACATCATATTACGTTATATTATAAAGTACTTTCATTGATACACTGCATATTACATTATTTTATAAGGTATTCTCAATGACACACTGCATATTACGTTATATTATAAGGTATTTTCAATGATACACTGCACATTAAATTACATTATGAATTTTCAGTGATACACTGCATATTACGTTATATTACAAAGTATTTTCAATGATATGCATCATGTTACGTTATATTATAAAGTACTTTCAATGATACACTGCATATTACAATATATTACAAGGTATTTTCAATGACACACTGCATATTACGTTATATTATAAGGTATTTTCAATGATACACTGCACATTACATTACATTATAAATATTCAGTGATACACTGCATATTACGTTATATTACAAGGTATTTTCAATGATATACATCATGTTACGTTATATTATAAAGTACTTTCAATGACACACTGCATATTACGTTATATTATAAGGTATTTTCAAAGATACACTGCATATTACGATATATTATAAGGTATTTTCAATGATACACTGCATATTAGGTTATATTATAAGGTATTTTCATTGATACACTGAATATTACGTTATATTATAAGGTATTTTCAATGATACACTGAATATTACGCTATATTATAAGGTATTTTCAATGATACACTGCATATTACGTTATATTATAAGGTATTTTCAATGATAAACAACGCTGTATTATAAGGTATTTTCAATGATACACTGCATATTACGTTATATTAAAGGTATTTTCATTGATACACTGCATATTTCGTTATATTATAAGGTATTTTCAATGATACACTGCATATTACGTTATATTATAAGGTATTTTCAATGATAAACTACGCTGTATTATAAGGTATTTTCAATGATACACTGCATATTAGGTTATATTATAAGGTATTTTCAATGATAAACAACGCTGTATTATAAGGTATTTTCAATGATACACTGCATATTACGTTATATTATAAGGTATTTTCAATGATACACTGCATATTACGTTATATTATAAGGTATTTTCAATGATACACTGCATATTAGGTTATATTATAAGGTATTTTCATTGATACACTGCATATTTCGTTATATTATAAGGTATTTTCAAAGATACACTGCATATTACGATATATTATAAGGTATTTTCAATGTTACACTGCATATTAGGTTATATTATAAGGTATTTTCAAAGATACACTGCATATTACGATATATTATAAGGTATTTTCAATGATACACTGCATATTAGGTTATATTATAAGGTATTTTCATTGATACACTGCATATTTTGTTATATTATAAGGTATTTTCAATTATACACTGCATATTACGATATATTATAAGGTATTTTCAATGATACACTGAATATTATGCTATATTATAAGGTATTTTCAATTATACACTGCATATTACTTTATATTATAAGGTATTTTCAATGATAAACTACGCTGTATTATAAGGTATTTTCAATGATACACTGCATATTACGTTATATTATAAGGTATTTTCAATGATACACTGTATATTACGTTTTATTATAAGGTATTTTCAATGATACACTGCATATTACTTTATATTATAAGGTATTTTGAATGATAAACTACGCTGTATTATAAGGTATTTTCAATGATACACTGCATATTACGTTATATTATAAGGTATTTTCAATGATACACTGCATATTACGTTATATTATAAGGTATTTTCAATGATACACTGCATATTACGGTATATTAAAGGTATTTTCATTGATACACTGCATATTTCGTTATATTATAAGGTATTTTCAATGATACACTGCATATTACGTTATATTATAAGGTATTTTCAATGATAAACTACGCTGTATTATAAGGTATTTTCAATGATACACTGCATATTACGTTATATTATAAGGTATTTTCAATGATACACTGCATATTAGGTTATATTATAAGGTATTTTCATTGATACACTGCATATTTCGTTATATTATAAGGTATTTTCAAAGATACACTGCATATTACGATATATTATAAGGTATTTTCAATGATACACTGCATATTACGTTATATTATAAGGTATTTTCAATGATACACTGCATATTACGTTATATTATAAGGTATTTTCAATGATACACTGCATATTAGGTTATATTATAAGGTATTTTCATTGATACACTGCATATTTCGTTATATTATAAGGTATTTTCAAAGATACACTGCATATTACGATATATTATATGGTATTTTCAATGATACACTGAATATTACGCTATATTATAAGGTATTTTCAATGATACACTGCATACTACGATATATTATAAGGTATTTTCAATGTTACACTGCATATTAGGTTATATTATAAGGTATTTTCAATGATACACTGCATATTACGATATGTTATAAGGTATTTTCAATGATACACTGCATATTACGTTATATTATAAGGTATTTTCAATGATACACTGCATATTACGTTATATTATAAGGTATTTTCAATGATACACTGCATATTAGGTTATATTATTAGGTATTTTCACTGATACACTGCATATTTCGTTATATTATAAGGTATTTTCAAAGATACACTGCATACTACGATATATTATAAGGTATTTTCAATGTTACACTGCATATTAGGTTATATTATAAGGTATTTTCAATGATACACTGCATATTACGATATGTTATAAGGTATTTTCAATGATACACTGCATATTACGTTATATTATAAGGTATTTTCAATGATACACTGCATATTACGTTATATTATAAGGTATTTTCAATGATACACTGCATATTAGGTTATATTATAAGGTATTTTCATTGATACACTGCATATTTCGTTATATTATAAGGTATTTTCAAAGATACACTGCATATTACGATATATTATAAGGTATTTTCAATGTTACACTGCATATTAGGTTATATTATAAGGTATTTTCAAAGATACACTGCATATTACGATATATTATAAGGTATTTTCAATGATACACTGCATATTAGGTTATATTATAAGGTATTTTCATTGATACACTGCATATTTTGTTATATTATAAGGTATTTTCAATTATACACTGCATATTACGATATATTATAAGGTATTTTCAATGATACACTGAATATTATGCTATATTATAAGGTATTTTCAATTATACACTGCATATTACTTGATATTATAAGGTATTTTCAATGATAAACTACGCTGTATTATAAGGTATTTTCAATGATACACTGCATATTACGTTATATTATAAGGTATTTTCAATGATACACTGCATATTACGTTATATTATAAGGTATTTTCAATGATAAACTACGATATACTATAAGGTATTTTCAATGATACACTGCATGTTACGTTATATTATAAGGTATTTTCAATGATACACTGCATATTACGTTAAATTATAAGGTATTTTCAATGATAAACTACGATATACTATAAGGTATTTTCAGTGATACACTGCATATTACGTTACATTATAAGGTAGTTTCAATGATACACTGCATATTAATTACGTTATATTATAAGGTATTTTCAATGATACACTGAATATTACGCTATATTACAAGGTATTTTCAATGATACACTGCATATTACGCTATATTATTAGGTATTTTCAATGATACACTGTATATTACGTTTTATTATAAGGTATTTTCAATGATACACTGCATATTACTTTATATTATAAGGTATTTTCAATGATACACTGCATATTACGTTATATTATAAGGTATTTTCAATGATACACTGCATATTACGTTATATTATTAGGTATTTTCAATGATACACTGCATATTAGGTTATATTATAAGGTATTTTCATTGATACACTGCATATTTCGTTATATTATAAGGTATTTTCAAAGATACACTGCATATTACGATATATTATAAGGTATTTTCAATGATACACTGCATATTAGGTTATATTATAAGGTATTTTCATTGATACACTGCATATTTCGTTATATTATAAGGTATTTTCAATGATACACTGCATATTACGATATGTTATAAGGTATTTTCAATGATACACTGCATATTACGTTATATTATAAGGTATTTTCAATGATACACTGCATATTACGTTATATTATAAGGTATTTTCAATGATACACTGCATATTAGGTTATATTATAAGGTATTTTTATTGATACACTGCATATTTCGTTATATTATAAGGTATTTTCAAAGATACACTGCATATTACGTTATATTATAAGGTATTTTCAATGATACACTGCATATTAGATTATATTATAAGGTATTTTCATTGATACACTGCATATTTCGTTATATTATAAGGTATTTTCAAAGATACACTGCATATTACGATATATTATAAGGTATTTTCAATGATAGACTGCATATTAGGTTATATTATAAGGTATTTTCATTGATACACTGCACATTTCGTTATATTATAAGGTATTTTCAAAGATACACTGCATATTACGATATATTATAAGGTATTTTCAATGATACACTGTATATTACGTTTTATTATAAGGTATTTTCAATGATACACTGCATATTACTTTATATTATAAGGTATTTTCAATGATAAACTACGCTGTATTATAAGGTATTTTCAATGATACACTGCATATTACGTTATATTATAAGGTATTTTCAATGATAAACTACGATATATTATAAGGTATTTTCAATGATACACTGCATATTACGTTATATTATAAGGTATTTTCAATGATACACTGCATATTAGGTTATATCATAAGGTATTTTCATTGATACACTGCATATTACGTTATATTATAAGGTATTTTCAATGATACACTGCATATTAGGTTATATTATAAGGTATTTTCACTGATACACAGCATATTTCGTTATATTATAAGGTATTTTCAAAGATACACTGCATATTACGATATATTATAAGGTATTTTCAATGATACACTGCATATTAGGTTATATTATAAGGTATTTTCATTGATACACTGCATATTTCGTTATATTATAAGGTATTTTCAATGATACACTGCATATTACGATATGTTATAAGGTATTTTCAATGATACACTGCATATTACGTTATATTATAAGGTATTTTCAATGATACACTGCATATTACGTTATATTATAAGGTATTTTCAATGATACACTGCATATTACGATATATTATAAGGTATTTTCAATGATACACTGAATATTACGCTATATTATAAGGTATTTTCAATGATACACTGCATATTACGTTATATTATAAGGTATTTTCAATGATAAACTACGCTGTATTATAAGGTATTTTCAATGATACACTGCATATTACGTTATATTATAAGGTATTTTCAATGATAAACTACGATATACTATAAGGTATTTTCAATGATACACTGCATATTACGTTATATTATAAGGTATTTTCAATGATACACTGCATATTAGGTTATATTATAAGGTATTTTCACTGATACACTGCATATTTCGTTATATTATAAGGTATTTTCAAAGATACACTGCATATTACGATATATTATAAGGTATTTTCAATGTTACACTGCATATTAGGTTATATTATAAGGTATTTTCATTGATACACTGCATATTTCGTTATATTATAAGGTATTTTCAATGATACACTGCATATTACGTTATATTATAAGGTATTTTCAATGATACACTGCATATTACGGTATATTAAAGGTATTTTCAATGATACACTGAATATTACGCTATATTATAAGGTATTTTCAATGATACACTGCATATTACGTTATATTATAAGGTATTTTCAATGATAAACTACGCTGTATTATAAGGTATTTTCAATGATACACTGCATATTACGTTATATTATAAGGTATTTTCAATGATAAACTACGATATACTATAAGGTATTTTCAATGATACACTGCATATTACGTTATATTATAAGGTATTTTCAATGATACACTGCATATTACGTTATATTATAAGGTATTTTCACTGATACACTGCATATTTCGTTATATTATAAGGTATTTTCAAAGATACACTGCATATTACGATATATTATATGGTATTTTCAATGATACACTGCATATTACGTTATATTATAAGGTATTTTCAATGATAAACTACTATATATTATAAGGTATTTTCAATGATAAACTACTATATATTATAAGGTATTTTCAATGGTAAACTACTATATATTATAAGGTATTTTCAATGGTAAACTACTATATATTATAAGGTATTTTCAATGATAAACTACTATATATTATAAGGTATTTTCAATGATACACTGCATATTACGTTATATTATAAGGTATTTTCAATGGTAAACTACTATATATTACACGGTATTTTAAATGATACACTGCATATTACGTTATATTATAAGGTATTTTCAATGATACACTGCATATTTCGTTATATTATAAGGTATTTTCAAAGATACACTGCATATTACGATATATTATAAGGTATTTTCAATGATACACTGCATATTACGTTATATTATAAGGTATTTTCAATGATACACTGCATATTACGTTATATTATAAGGTATTTTCAATGATAAACTACTATATATTATAAGGTATTTTCAATGGTAAACTACTATATATTATAAGGTAATTTCAATGATAAACTACTATATATTATAAGGTATTTTCAATGATACACTGCATATTACGTTATATTATAAGGTATTTTCAATGGTAAACTACTATATATTACACGGTATTTTAAATGATACACTGCATATTACGTTATATTATAAGGTATTTTCAATGATACACTGCATATTACGATATATTATATGGTATTTTCAATGATACACTGCATATTACGTTATATTATAAGGTATTTTCAATGATACACTGCATATTACGTTATATTATAAGGTATTTTCAATGATAAACTACGCTGTATTATAAGGTATTTTCAATGATACACTGCATATTACGTTATATTATAAGGTATTTTCAAAGATACACTGCATATTACGATATATTATATGGTATTTTCAATGATACACTGAATATTACGCTATATTATAAGGTATTTTCAATGATACACTGCATATTACGTTATATTATAAGATATTTTCAATGATAAACTACGCTGTATTATAAGGTATTTTCAATGATACACTGCATATTACGTTATATTATAAGGTATTTTCAATGATAAACTACGATATACTATAAGGTATTTTCAATGATACACTGCATATTACGTTATATTATAAGGTATTTTCAATGATACACTGCATATTACGATATATTATAAGGTATTTTCAATGATACACTGCATATTAGGTTATATTATAAGGTATTTTCATTGATACACTGCATATTTCGTTATATTATAAGGTATTTTCAATGATACACTGCATATTACGATATGTTATAAGGTATTTTCAATGATACACTGCATATTACGTTATATTATAAGGTATTTTCAATGATACACTGCATATTACGTTATATTATAAGGTATTTTCAATGATACACTGCATATTAGGTTATATTATAAGGTATTTTTAATTGATACACTGCATATTTCGTTATATTATAAGGTATTTTCAAAGATACACTGCATATTACGTTATATTATAAGGTATTTTCAATGATACACTGCATATTAGGTTATATTATAAGGTATTTTCATTGATACACTGCATATTTCGTTATATTATAAGGTATTTTCAAAGATACACTGCATATTACGATATATTATAAGGTATTTTCAATGATAGACTGCATATTAGGTTATATTATAAGGTATTTTCATTGATACACTGCACATTTCGTTATATTATAAGGTATTTTCAAAGATACACTGCATATTACGATATATTATAAGGTATTTTCAATGATACACTGTATATTACGTTTTATTATAAGGTATTTTCAATGATACACTGCATATTACTTTATATTATAAGGTATTTTCAATGATAAACTACGCTGTATTATAAGGTATTTTCAATGATACACTGCATATTACGTTATATTATAAGGTATTTTCAATGATAAACTACGATATACTATAAGGTATTTTCAATGATACACTGCATATTACGTTATATTATAAGGTATTTTCAATGATACACTGCATATTAGGTTATATCATAAGGTATTTTCAATGATACACTGCATATTACGTTATATTATAAGGTATTTTCAATGATACACTGCATATTAGGTTATATTATAAGGTATTTTCACTGATACACAGCATATTTCGTTATATTATAAGGTATTTTCAAAGATACACTGCATATTACGATATATTATAAGGTATTTTCAATGATACACTGCATATTAGGTTATATTATAAGGTATTTTCATTGATACACTGCATATTTCGTTATATTATAAGGTATTTTCAATGATACACTGCATATTACGATATGTTATAAGGTATTTTCAATGATACACTGCATATTACGTTATATTATAAGGTATTTTCAATGATACACTGCATATTACGTTATATTATAAGGTATTTTCAATGATACACTGCATATTACGATATATTATAAGGTATTTTCAATGATACACTGAATATTACGCTATATTATAAGGTATTTTCAATGATACACTGCATATTACGTTATATTATAAGGTATTTTCAATGATAAACTACGCTGTATTATAAGGTATTTTCAATGATACACTGCATATTACGTTATATTATAAGGTATTTTCAATGATAAACTACGATATACTATAAGGTATTTTCAATGATACACTGCATATTACGTTATATTATAAGGTATTTTCAATGATACACTGCATATTAGGTTATATTATTAGGTATTTTCACTGATACACTGCATATTTCGTTATATTATAAGGTATTTTCAAAGATACACTGCATATTACGATATATTATAAGGTATTTTCAATGTTACAACTGCATATTAGGTTATATTATAAGGTATTTTCATTGATACACTGCATATTTCGTTATATTATAAGGTATTTTCAATGATACACTGCATATTACGTTATATTATAAGGTATTTTCAATGATACACTGCATATTACGGTATATTAAAGGTATTTTCAATGATACACTGAATATTACGCTATATTATAAGGTATTTTCAATGATACACTGCATATTACGTTATATTATAAGGTATTTTCAATGATAAACTACGCTGTATTATAAGGTATTTTCAATGATACACTGCATATTACGTTATATTATAAGGTATTTTCAATGATAAACTACGATATACTATACGGTATTTTCAATGATACACTGCATATTACGTTATATTATAAGGTATTTTCAATGATACACTGCATATTAGGTTATATTATAAGGTATTTTCACTGATACACTGCATATTTCGTTATATTATAAGGTATTTTCAATGATACACTGCATATTACGATATATTATATGGTATTTTCAATGATACACTGCATATTACGTTATATTATAAGGTATTTTCAATGATAAACTACTATATATTATAAGGTATTTTCAATGATAAACTACTATATATTATAAGGTATTTTCAATGGTAAACTACTATATATTATAAGGTATTTTCAATGATAAACTACTATATATTATAAGGTATTTTCAATGATAAACTACTATATATTATAAGGTATTTTCAATGATACACTGCATATTACGTTATATTATAAGGTATTTTCAATGGTAAACTACTATATATTACACGGTATTTTAAATGATACACTGCATATTACGTTATATTATAAGGTATTTTCATTGATACACTGCATATTTCGTTATATTATAAGGTATTTTCAAAGATACACTGCATATTACGATATATTATAAGGTATTTTCAATGATACACTGCATATTACGTTATATTATAAGGTATTTTCAATGATACACTGCATATTACGTTATATTATAAGGTATTTTCAATGATAAACTACTATATATTATAAGGTATTTTCAATGGTAAACTACTATATATTATAAGGTATTTTCAATGATAAACTACTATATATTATAAGGTATTTTCAATGATACACTGCATATTACGTTATATTATAAGGTATTTTCAATGGTAAACTACTATATATTACACGGTATTTTAAATGATACACTGCATATTACGTTATATTATAAGGTATTTTCAATGATACACTGCATATTACGATATATTATATGGTATTTTCAATGATACACTGCATATTACGCTATATTATAAGGTATTTTCAATGATACACTGCATATTACGTTATATTATAAGGTATTTTCAATGATAAACTACGCTGTATTATAAGGTATTTTCAATGATACACTGCATATTACGTTATATTATAAGGTATTTTCAATGATACACTGCATATTAGGTTATATTATAAGGTATTTTCACTGATACACTGCATATTTCGTTATATTATAAGGTATTTTCAAAGATACACTGCATATTACGATATATTATAAGGTATTTTCAATGTTACACTGCATATTAGGTTATATTATAAGGTATTTTCAATGATACACTGCATATTACGATATGTTATAAGGTATTTTCAATGATACACTGCATATTACGTTATATTATAAGGTATTTTCAATGATACACTGCATATTACGTTATATTATAAGGTATTTTCAATGATACACTGCATATTAGGTTATATTATAAGGTATTTTCATTGATACACTGCATATTTCGTTATATTATAAGGTATTTTCAAAGATACACTGCATATTACGATATATTATAAGGTATTTTCAATGTTACACTGCATATTAGGTTATATTATAAGGTATTTTCAATGATACACTGCATATTAGGTTATATTATAAGGTATTTTCATTGATACACTGAATATTACGTTATATTATAAGGTATTTTCAATGATACACTGAATATTACGCTATATTATAAGGTATTTTCAATGATACACTGCATATTACGTTATATTATAAGGTATTTTCAATGATAAACAACGCTGTATTATAAGGTATTTTCAATGATACACTGCATATTACGTTATATTATAAGGTATTTTCAATGATACACTGCATATTAGGTTATATTATAAGGTATTTTCATTGATACACTGCATATTTTGTTATATTATAAGGTATTTTCAATTATACACTGCATATTACGATATATTATAAGGTATTTTCAATGATACACTGAATATTAAGTTATATTATAAGGTATTTTCAATTATACACTGCATATTACTTTATATTATAAGGTATTTTCAATGATAAACTACGCTGTATTATAAGGTATTTTCAATGATACACTGCATATTACGTTATATTATAAGGTATTTTCAATGATACACTGCATATTACGTTATATTATAAGGTATTTTCAATGATAAACTACGATATACTATAAGGTATTTTCAATGATACACTGCATGTTACGTTATATTATAAGGTATTTTCAATGATACACTGCATATTACGTTAAATTATAAGGTATTTTCAATGATAAACTACGATATACTATAAGGTATTTTCAGTGATACACTGCATATTACGTTATATTATAAGGTAGTTTCAATGATACACTGCATATTAATTACGTTATATTATAAGGTATTTTCAATGATACACTGAATATTACGCTATATTACAAGGTATTTTCAATGATACACTGCATATTACGCTATATTATAAGGTATTTTCAATGATACACTGTATATTACGTTTTATTATAAGGTATTTTCAATGATACACTGCATATTACTTTATATTATAAGGTATTTTCAATGATACACTGCATATTACGTTATATTATAAGGTATTTTCAATGATACACTGCATATTACGTTATATTATAAGGTATTTTCAATGATACACTGCATATTAGGTTATATTATAAGGTATTTTCATTGATACACTGCATATTTCGTTATATTATAAGGTATTTTCAAAGATACACTGCATATTACGATATATTATAAGGTATTTTCAATGATACACTGCATATTAGGTTATATTATAAGGTATTTTCATTGATACACTGCATATTTCGTTATATTATAAGGTATTTTCAATGATACACTGCATATTACGATATGTTATAAGGTATTTTCAATGATACACTGCATATTACGTTATATTATAAGGTATTTTCAATGATACACTGCATATTACGTTATATTATAAGGTATTTTCAATGATACACTGCATATTAGGTTATATTATAAGGTATTTTCATTGATACACTGCATATTTCGTTATATTATAAGGTATTTTCAAAGATACACTGCATATTACGTTATATTATAAGGTATTTTCAATGATACACTGCATATTAGGTTATATTATAAGGTATTTTCATTGATACACTGCATATTTCGTTATATTATAAGGTATTTTCAAAGATACACTGCATATTACGATATATTATAAGGTATTTTCAATGATAGACTGCATATTAGGTTATATTATAAGGTATTTTCATTGATACACTGCACATTTCGTTATATTATAAGGTATTTTCAAAGATACACTGCATATTACGATATATTATAAGGTATTTTCAATGATACACTGTATATTACGTTTTATTATAAGGTATTTTCAATGATACACTGCATATTACTTTATATTATAAGGTATTTTCAATGATAAACTACGCTGTATTATAAGGTATTTTCAATGATACACTGCATATTACGTTATATTATAAGGTATTTTCAATGATAAACTACGATATACTATAAGGTATTTTCAATGATACACTGCATATTACGTTATATTATAAGGTATTTTCAATGATACACTGCATATTAGGTTATATTATAAGGTATTTTCACTGATACACTGCATATTTCGTTATATTATAAGGTATTTTCAAAGATACACTGCATATTACGATATATTATAAGGTATTTTCAATGATACACTGCATATTAGGTTATATTATAAGGTATTTTCATTGATACACTGCATATTTCGTTATATTATAAGGTATTTTCAATGATACACTGCATATTACGATATGTTATAAGGTATTTTCAATGATACACTGCATATTACGTTATATTATAAGGTATTTTCAATGATAAACTACGCTGTATTATAAGGTATTTTCAATGATACACTGCATATTACGTTATATTATAAGGTATTTTCAATGATAAACTACGATATACTATAAGGTATTTTCAATGATACACTGCATATTACGTTATATTATAAGGTATTTTCAATGATACACTGCATATTAGGTTATATTATAAGGTATTTTCACTGATACACTGCATATTTCGTTATATTATAAGGTATTTTCAAAGATACACTGCATATTACGATATATTATAAGGTATTTTCAATGATACACTGCATATTAGGTTATATTATAAGGTATTTTCATTGATACACTGCATATTTCGTTATATTATAAGGTATTTTCAATGATACACTGCATATTACGATATGTTATAAGGTATTTTCAATGATACACTGCATATTACGTTATATTATAAGGTATTTTCAATGATAAACTACGATATACTATAAGGTATTTTCAATGATACACTGCATATTACGTTATATTATAAGGTATTTTCAATGATACACTGCATATTAGGTTATATTATAAGGTATTTTCACTGATACACTGCATATTTCGTTATATTATAAGGTATTTTCAAAGATACACTGCATATTACGATATATTATAAGGTATTTTCAATGATACACTGCATATTAGGTTATATTATAAGGTATTTTCATTTATACACTGCATATTTCGTTATATTATAAGGTATTTTCAATGATACAGTGCATATTACGATATGTTATAAGGTATTTTCAATGATACACTGCATATTACGTTATATTATAAGGTATTTTCAATGATACACTGCATATTACGTTATATTATAAGGTATTTTCAATGATACACTGCATATTACGTTATATTATAAGGTATTTTCAATGATACACTGCATATTTCGTTATATTATAAGGTATTTTCATTGATACCCTGCATATTAGTTTATATTATAAGGTATTTTCATTGATACACTGCATATTTCGTTATATTATAAGGTATTTTCAATGATACACTGCATATTACGTTATATTATAAGGTATTTTCAATGATACACTGCATATTTCGTTATATTATAAGGTATTTTCAATGATACACTGCATATTACGTTATATTATAAGGTATTTTCAATGATACACTGCATATTAGGTTATATTATAAGGTATTTTCATTGATACACTGCATATTTTGTTATATTATAAGGTATTTTCAATTATACACTGCATATTACGATATATTATAAGGTATTTTCAATGATACACTGAATATTATGCTATATTATAAGGTATTTTCAATTATACACTGCATATTACTTTATATTATAAGGTATTTTCAATGATAAACTACGCTGTATTATAAGGTATTTTCAATGATACACTGCATATTACGTTATATTATAAGGTATTTTCAATGATAAACTACGATATACTATAAGGTATTTTCAATGATACACTGCATGTTACGTTATATTATAAGGTATTTTCAATGATACACTGCATATTACGTTAAATTATAAGGTATTTTCAATGATAAACTACGATATACTATAAGGTATTTTCAGTGATACACTGCATATTACGTTATATTATAAGGTAGTTTCAATGATACACTGCATATTAATTACGTTATATTATAAGGTATTTTCAATGATACACTGAATATTACGCTATATTACAAGGTATTTTCAATGATACACTGCATATTACGCTATATTATTAGGTATTTTCAATGATACACTGTATATTACGTTTTATTATAAGGTATTTTCAATGATACACTGCATATTACTTTATATTATAAGGTATTTTCAATGATACACTGCATATTACGTTATATTATAAGGTATTTTCAATGATACACTGCATATTACGTTATATTATAAGGTATTTTCAATGATACACTGCATATTAGGTTATATTATAAGGTATTTTCATTGATACACTGCATATTTCGTTATATTATAAGGTATTTTCAATGATACACTGCATATTACGATATATTATAAGGTATTTTCAATGATACACTGCATATTAGGTTATATTATAAGGTATTTTCATTGATACACTGCATATTTCGTTATATTATAAGGTATTTTCAATGATACACTGCATATTACGATATGTTATAAGGTATTTTCAATGATACACTGCATATTACGTTATATTATAAGGTATTTTCAATGATACACTGCATATTACGTTATATTATAAGGTATTTTCAATGATACACTGCATATTACGTTATATTATAAGGTATTTTCAATGATACACTGCATATTACGTTATATTATAAGGTATTTTCAATGATACACTGCATATTACGTTATATTATAAGGTATTTTCAATGATACACTGCATATTTCGTTATATTATAAGGTATTTTCATTGATACACTGCATATTAGTTTATATTATAAGGTATTTTCATTGATACACTGCATATTTCGTTATATTATAAGGTATTTTCAATGATACACTGCATATTACGTTATATTATAAGGTATTTTCAATGATACACTGCATATTTCGTTATATTATAAGGTATTTTCAATGATACACTGCATATTACGTTATATTATAAGGTATTTTCAATGATACACTGCATATTAGGTTATATTATAAGGTATTTTCATTGATACACTGCATATTTTGTTATATTATAAGGTATTTTCAATTATACACTGCATATTACGATATATTATAAGGTATTTTCAATGATACACTGAATATTATGCTATATTATAAGGTATTTTCAATTATACACTGCATATTACTTTATATTATAAGGTATTTTCAATGATAAACTACGCTGTATTATAAGGTATTTTCAATGATACACTGCATATTACGTTATATTATAAGGTATTTTCAATGATACACTGCATATTACGTTATATTATAAGGTATTTTCAATGATAAACTACGATATACTATAAGGTATTTTCAATGATACACTGCATGTTACGTTATATTATAAGGTATTTTCAATGATACACTGCATATTACGTTAAATTATAAGGTATTTTCAATGATAAACTACGATATACTATAAGGTATTTTCAGTGATACACTGCATATTACGTTATATTATAAGGTAGTTTCAATGATACACTGCATATTAATTACGTTATATTATAAGGTATTTTCAATGATACACTGAATATTACGCTATATTACAAGGTATTTTCAATGATACACTGCATATTACGCTATATTATAAGGTATTTTCAATGATACACTGTATATTACGTTTTATTATAAGGTATTTTCAATGATACACTGCATATTACTTTATATTATAAGGTATTTTCAATGATACACTGCATATTACGTTATATTATAAGGTATTTTCAATGATACACTGCATATTACGTTATATTATAAGGTATTTTCAATGATACACTGCATATTAGGTTATATTATAAGGTATTTTCATTGATACACTGCATATTTCGTTATATTATAAGGTATTTTCAATGATACACTGCATATTACGATATATTATAAGGTATTTTCAATGATACACTGCATATTAGGTTATATTATAAGGTATTTTCATTGATACACTGCATATTTCGTTATATTATAAGGTATTTTCAATGATACACTGCATATTACGATATGTTATAAGGTATTTTCAATGATACACTGCATATTACGTTATATTATAAGGTATTTTCAATGATACACTGCATATTACGTTATATTATAAGGTATTTTCAATGATACACTGCATATTACGTTATATTATAAGGTATTTTCAATGATACACTGCATATTACGTTATATTATAAGGTATTTTCAATGATACACTGCATATTACGTTATATTATAAGGTATTTTCAATGATACACTGCATATTTCGTTATATTATAAGGTATTTTCATTGATACACTGCATATTAGTTTATATTATAAGGTATTTTCATTGATACACTGCATATTTCGTTATATTATAAGGTATTTTCAATGATACACTGCATATTACGTTATATTATAAGGTATTTTCAATGATACACTGCATATTTCGTTATATTATAAGGTATTTTCAATGATACACTGCATATTACGTTATATTATAAGGTATTTTCAATGATACACTGCATATTAGGTTATATTATAAGGTATTTTCATTGATACACTGCATATTTTGTTATATTATAAGGTATTTTCAATTATACACTGCATATTACGATATATTATATGGTATTTTCAATGATACACTGAATATTACGTTATATTATAAGGTATTTTCAATTATACACTGCATATTACTTTATATTATAAGGTATTTTCAATGATAAACTACGCTATATTATAAGGTATTTTCAATGATACACTGCATATTACGTTATATTATAAGGTATTTTCAATGATACACTGCATATTACGTTATATTATAAGGTATTTTCAATGATAAACTACGATATACTATAAGGTATTTTCAATGATACACTGCATGTTACGTTATATTATAAGGTATTTTCAATGATACACTGCATATTACGTTATATTATAAGGTATTTTCAATGATAAACTACGATATACTATAAGGTATTTTCAATGATACACTGCATATTACGTTATATTATAAGGTAGTTTCAATGATACACTGCATATTAATTACGTTATATATTATAAGGTATTTTCAATGATACACTGAATATTACGCTATATTACAAGGTATTTTCAAAGATACACTGCATATTACGATATATTATAAGGTATTTTCAATGATACACTGTATATTACGTTTTATTATAAGGTATTTTCAATGATACACTGCATATTACTTTATATTATAAGGTATTTTCAATGATACACTGCATATTACGTTATATTATAAGGTATTTTCAATGATACACTGCATATTACGTTATATTATAAGGTATTTTCAATGATACACTGCATATTAGGTTATATTATAAGGTATTTTCATTGATACACTGCATATTTCGTTATATTATAAGGTATTTTCAAAGATACACTGCATATTACGATATATTATAAGGTATTTTCAATGATACACTGCATATTAGGTTATATTATAAGGTATTTTCATTGATACACTGCATATTTCGTTATATTATAAGGTATTTTCAATGATACACTGCATATTACGATATGTTATAAGGTATTTTCAATGATACACTGCATATTACGTTATATTATAAGGTATTTTCAATGATACACTGCATATTACGTTATATTATAAGGTATTTTCAATGATACACTGCATATTAGGTTATATTATAAGGTATTTTCATTGATACACTGCATATTTCGTTATATTATAAGGTATTTTCAAAGATACACTGCATATTACGTTATATTATAAGGTATTTTCAATGATACACTGCATATTAGGTTATATTATAAGGTATTTTCATTGATACACTGCATATTTCGTTATATTATAAGGTATTTTCAAAGATACACTGCATATTACGATATATTATAAGGTATTTTCAATGATAGACTGCATATTAGGTTATATTATAAGGTATTTTCATTGATACACTGCACATTTCGTTATATTATAAGGTATTTTCAAAGATACACTGCATATTACGATATATTATAAGGTATTTTCAATGATACACTGTATATTACGTTTTATTATAAGGTATTTTCAATGATACACTGCATATTACTTTATATTATAAGGTATTTTCAATGATAAACTACGCTGTATTATAAGGTATTTTCAATGATACACTGCATATTACGTTATATTATAAGGTATTTTCAATGATAAACTACGATATATTATAAGGTATTTTCAATGATACACTGCATATTACGTTATATTATAAGGTATTTTCAATGATACACTGCATATTAGGTTATATCATAAGGTATTTTCAATGATACACTGCATATTACGTTATATTATAAGGTATTTTCAATGATACACTGCATATTAGGTTATATTATAAGGTATTTTCACTGATACACTGCATATTTCGTTATATTATAAGGTATTTTCAAAGATACACTGCATATTACGATATATTATAAGGTATTTTCAATGATACACTGCATATTAGGTTATATTATAAGGTATTTTCATTGATACACTGCATATTTCGTTATATTATAAGGTATTTTCAATGATACACTGCATATTACGATATGTTATAAGGTATTTTCAATGATACACTGCATATTACGTTATATTATAAGGTATTTTCAATGATACACTGCATATTACGTTACATTATAAGGTATTTTCAATGATACACTGCATATTACGATATATTATAAGGTATTTTCAATGATACACTGAATATTACGCTATATTATAAGGTATTTTCAATGATACACTGCATATTACGTTATATTATAAGGTATTTTCAATGATAAACTACGCTGTATTATAAGGTATTTTCAATGATACACTGCATATTACGTTATATTATAAGGTATTTTCAATGATAAACTACGATATACTATAAGGTATTTTCAATGATACACTGCATATTACGTTATATTATAAGGTATTTTCAATGATACACTGCATATTAGGTTATATTATAAGGTATTTTCACTGATACACTGCATATTTCGTTATATTATAAGGTATTTTCAAAGATACACTGCATATTACGATATATTATAAGGTATTTTCAATGATACACTGCATATTACGTTATATTATAAGGTATTTTCAATGATAAACAACGCTGTATTATAAGGTATTTTCAATGATACACTGCATATTACGTTATATTATAAGGTATTTTCATTGATACACTGCATATTTCGTTATATTATAAGGTATTTTCAATGATAAACAACGCTGTATTATAAGGTATTTTCAATGATACACTGCATATTACGTTATATTATAAGGTATTTTCATTGATACACTGCATATTTCGTTATATTATAAGGTATTTTCAAAGATACACTGCATATTACGATATATTATAAGGTATTTTCAATGATACACTGCATATTAGGTTATATTATAAGGTATTTTCATTGATACACTGAATATTACGTTATATTATAAGGTATTTTCAATGATACACTGAATATTACGCTATATTATAAGGTATTTTCAATGATACACTGCATATTACGTTATATTATAAGGTATTTTCAATGATAAACAACGCTGTATTATAAGGTATTTTCAATGATACACTGCATATTACGTTATATTATAAGGTATTTTCAATGATACACTGCATATTAGGTTATATTATAAGGTATTTTCATTGATACACTGCATATTTCGTTATATTATAAGGTATTTTCAATGATACACTGCATATTACTTTATATTATAAGGTATTTTGAATGATAAACTACGCTGTATTATAAGGTATTTTCAATGATACACTGCATATTACGTTATATTATAAGGTATTTTCAATGATACACTGCATATTAGGTTATATTATAAGGTATTTTCATTGATACACTGCATATTTCGTTATATTATAAGGTATTTTCAAAGATACACTGCATATTACGATATATTATAAGGTATTTTCAATGATACACTGTATATTACGTTTTATTATAAGGTATTTTCAATGATACACTGCATATTACTTTATATTATAAGGTATTTTCAATGATAAACTACGCTGTATTATAAGGTATTTTCAATGATACACTGCATATTACGTTATATTATAAGGTATTTTCAATGATAAACTACGATATACTATAAGGTATTTTCAATGATACACTGCATATTACGTTATATTATAAGGTATTTTCAACGATACACTGCATATTAGGTTATATTATAAGGTATTTTCACTGATACACTGCATATTTCGTTATATTATAAGGTATTTTCAAAGATACACTGCATATTACGATATATTATAAGGTATTTTCAATGATACACTGCATATTAGGTTATATTATAAGGTATTTTCATTGATACACTGCATATTTCGTTATATTATAAGGTATTTTCAATGATACACTGCATATTACGATATGTTATAAGGTATTTTCAATGATACACTGCATATTACGTTATATTATAAGGTATTTTCAATGATAAACTACGATATACTATAAGGTATTTTCAATGATACACTGCATATTACGTTATATTATAAGGTATTTTCAATGATACACTGCATATTAGGTTATATTATAAGGTATTTTCACTGATACACTGCATATTTCGTTAAATAATAAGGTATTTTCAAAGATACACTGCATATTACGATATATTATAAGGTATTTTCAATGATACACTGCATATTAGGTTATATTATAAGGTATTTTCATTTATACACTGCATATTTCGTTATATTATAAGGTATTTTCAATGATACACTGCATATTACGATATGTTATAAGGTATTTTCAATGATACACTGCATATTACGTTATATTATAAGGTATTTTCAATGATACACTGCATATTACGTTATATTATAAGGTATTTTCAATGATACACTGCATATTAGGTTATATTATAAGGTATTTTCAAAGATACACTGCATATTACGATATATTATAAGGTATTTTCAATGATACACTGTATATTACGTTTTATTATAAGGTATTTTCAATGATACACTGCATATTACTTTATATTATAAGGTATTTTCAATGATAAACTACGCTGTATTATAAGGTATTTTCAATGATACACTGCATATTACGTTATATTATAAGGTATTTTCAATGAAAAACTACGATATACTATAAGGTATTTTCAATGATACGCTGCATATTACGTTATATTATAAGGTATTTTCAATGATACACTGCATATTAGGTTATATTATAAGGTATTTTCACTGATGCACTGCATATTTCGTTATATTATAAGGTATTTTCAAAGATACACTGCATATTACGATATATTATAAGGTATTTTCAATGATACACTGCATATTAGGTTATATTATAAGGTATTTTCATTGATACACTGCATATTTCGTTATATTATAAGGTATTTACAATGATACACTGCATATTACGATATGTTATAAGGTATTTTCAATGATACACTGCATATTACGTTATATTATAAGGTATTTTCAATGATACACTGCATATTACGTTATATTATAAGGTATTTTCAATGATACACTGCATATTAGGTTATATTATAAGGTATTTTCATTGATACACTGCATATTTCGTTATATTATAAGGTATTTTCAAAGATACACTGCATATTACGATATATTATAAGGTATTTTCAATGTTACACTGCATATTTGGTTATATTATAAGGTATTTTCAAAGATACACTGCATATTACGATATATTATAAGGTATTTTCAATGATACACTGCATATTAGGTTATATTATAAGGTATTTTCAATGATACACTGCATATTAGGTTATATTATAAGGTATTTTCATTGATACACTGCATATTTCGTTATATTATAAGGTATTTTCAAAGATACACTGCATATTACGTTAAATTATAAGGTATTTTCTATGATAAACTACGATATACTATAAGGTATTTTCAATGATACACTGCATATTACGTTATATTATAAGGTATTTTCAATGAAACACTGCATATTACGATATATTATAAGGTATTTTCAAAGATACACTGCATATTACGATATATTATAAGGTATTTTCAAAGATACACTGCATATTACGATATATTATAAGGTATTTTCAATGATACACTGCATATTAGGTTATATTATAAGGTATTTTCATTGATACACTGCATATTTCGTTATATTATAAGGTATTTTCAATGATACACTGCATATTACGATATGTTATAAGGTATTTTCAATGATACACTGCATATTACGTTAAATTATAAGGTATTTTCTATGATAAACTACGATATACTATAAGGTATTTTCAATGATACACTGCATATTACGTTATATTATAAGGTATTTTCAATGATACACTGCATATTACGATATATTATAAGGTATTTTCAAAGATACACTGCATATTACGATATATTATAAGGTATTTTCAAAGATACACTGCATATTACGATATATTATAAGGTATTTTCAATGATACACTGCATATTACGATATATTATAAGGTATTTTCAATGATACACTGCATATTTCGTTATATTATAAGGTATTTTCAATGATACACTGCATATTACGATATGTTATAAGGTATTTTCAATGATACACTGCATATTACGTTATATTATAAGGTATTTTCAATGATACACTGCATATTACGTTATATTATAAGGTATTTTCAATGATACACTGCATATTAGGTTATATTATAAGGTATTTTCAAAGATACACTGCATATTACGTTATATTATAAGGTATTTTCAATGATACACCGCATATTAGGTTATATTATAAGGTATTTTCACTGATACACTGCATATTTCGTTATATTATAAGGTATTTTCACTGATACACTGCATATTTCGTTATATTATAAGGTATTTTCAAAGATACACTGCATATTACGATATATTATAAGGTATTTTCAATGATACACTGCATATTAGGTTATATTATAAGGTATTTTCATTGATACACTGCATATTTCGTTATATTATAAGGTATTTTCAATGATACACTGCATATTGCGATATGTTATAAGGTATTTTCCATGATACACTGCATATTAGGTTATATTATAAGGTATTTTCATTGATACACTGCATATTTTGTTATATTATAAGGTGTTTTCAAAGATACACTGCATATTACGATATATTATAAGGTATTTTCAATGTTACACTGCATATTAGGTTATATTATAAGGTATTTTCATTGATACACTGCATATTTCGTTATATTATAAGGTATTTTCAATGATGCACTGCATATTACGTTATATTATAAGGTATTTTCAATGATACACTGCATATTACGGTATATTAAAGGTATTTTCAATGATACACTGCATATTACGCTATATTATAAGGTATTTTCAATGATACACTGCATATTACGTTATATTACATGGTACTTTCAATGATACACTGCATATTACGTAATATTATAAGGTATTTTCAATGATACACTGCATATTAGGTTATATTATAAGGTATTTTCATTGATACACTGCATATTTCGTTATATTATAAGGTATTTTCAAAGATACACTGCATATTACGATATATTATAAGGTATTTCCAATGAAACACTGTGTACTACGTTATATTATAAGGTATTTTCAATTATACACTGCATATTACGTTATATTATAAGGTATTTTCATTGATACACTGCATATTAGTTTATATTATAAGGTATTTTCATTGATACACTGCATATTTCGTTATATTATAAGGTATTTTCAAAGATACACTGCATATTACGATATATTATAAGGTATTTTCAATGATACACTGCATATTACGTTATATTATAAGGTATTTTCAATGATAAACTACGCTGTATTATAAGGTATTTTCAATGATACACTGCATATTACGTTATATTATAAGGTATTTTCAATGATAAACTACGATATACTATAAGGTATTTTCAATGATACACTGCATATTACGTTATATTATAAGGTATTTTCAATGATACACTGCATATTAGGTTATATTATAAGGTATTTTCATTGATACACTGCATATTTCGTTATATTATAAGGTATTTTCAAAGATACACTGCATATTACGATATATTATAAGGTATTTTCAATGATACACTGCATATTAGGTTATATTATAAGGTATTTTCATTGATACACTGCATATTTCGTTATATTATAAGGTATTTTCAATGATACACTGCATATTACGTTATATTATAAGGTATTTTCAATGATACACTGCATATTAGGTTATATTATAAGGTATTTTCATTGATACACTGCATATTTCGTTATATTATAAGGTATTTTCAATGATACACTGCATATTACGATATGTTATAAGGTATTTTCAATGATACACTGCATATTACGTTATATTATAAGGTATTTTCAATGATACACTGCATATTACGTTAAATCATAAGGTATTTTCTATGATAAACTACGATATACTATAAGGTATTTTCAATGATACACTGCATATTACGTTATATTATAAGGTATTTTCATTGATACACTGCATATTTCGTTATATTATAAGGTATTTTCAAAGATACACTGCATATTACGATATATTATAAGGTATTTTCAATGATACACTGCATATTACGTTATATTATAAGGTATTTTCAATGATACACTGCATATTAGGTTATATTATAAGGTATTTTCACTGATACACTGCATATTTCGTTATATTATAAGGTATTTTCAAAGATACACTGCATATTACGATATATTATAAGGTATTTTCAATGATACACTGCATATTAGGTTATATTATAAGGTATTTTCATTGATACACTGCATATTTCGTTATATTATAAGGTATTTTCAATGATACACTGCATATTACGATATGTTATAAGGTATTTTCAATGATACACTGCATATTACGTTATATTATAAGGTATTTTCAATGATACACTGCATATTACGTTATATTATAAGGTATTTTCAATGATACACTGCATATTAGGTTATATTATAAGGTATTTTCATTGATACACTGCATATTACGTTATATTATAAGGTATTTTCAATGATACACTGCATATTACTTTATATTATAAGGTATTTTCAATGATAAACTACGCTGTATTATAAGGTATTTTCAATGATACACTGCATATTACGTTAAATTATAAGGTATTTTCAATGATAAACTACGATATACTATAAGGTATTTTCAATGATACACTGCATATTACGTTATATTATAAGGTATTTTCATTGATACACTGCATATTTCGTTATATTATAAGGTATTTTCAAAGATACACTGCATATTACGATATATTATAAGGTATTTTCAATGATACACTGCATATTAGGTTATATTATAAGGTATTTTCACTGATACACTGCATATTTCGTTATATTATAAGGTATTTTCAAAGATACACTGCATATTACGATATATTATAAGGTATTTTCAATGATACACTGCATATTAGGTTATATTATAAGGTATTTTCATTGATACACTGCATATTTCGTTATATTATAAGGTATTTTCAATGATACACTGCATATTACGATATGTTATAAGGTATTTTCAATGATACACTGCATATTACGTTATATTATAAGGTATTTTCAATGATACACTGCATATTACGTTATATTATAAGGTATTTTCAATGATACACTGCATATTAGGTTATATTATAAGGTATTTTCAAAGATACACTGCATATTACGTTATATTATAAGGTATTTTCAATGATACACTGCATATTAGGTTATATTATAAGGTATTTTCACTGATACACTGCATATTTCGTTATATTATAAGGTATTTTCACTGATACACTGCATATTTCGTTATATTATAAGGTATTTTCAAAGATACACTGCATATTACGATATATTATAAGGTATTTTCAATGATACACTGCATATTAGGTTATATTATAAGGTATTTTCATTGATACACTGCATATTTCGTTATATTATAAGGTATTTTCAATGATACACTGCATATTACGATATGTTATAAGGTATTTTCCATGATACACTGCATATTAGGTTATATTATAAGGTATTTTCATTGATACACTGCATATTTTGTTATATTATAAGGTATTTTCAAAGATACACTGCATATTACGATATATTATAAGGTATTTTCAATGTTACACTGCATATTAGGTTATATTATAAGGTATTTTCATTGATACACTGCATATTTCGTTATATTATAAGGTATTTTCAATGATACACTGCATATTAGGTTATATTATAAGGTATTTTCATTGATAAACTGCATATTTCGTTATATTATAAGGTATTTTCCAAGATACACTGCATATTACGATATATTATAAGGTATTTTCAATGATACACTGCATATTAGGTTATATTATAAGGTATTTTCATTGATACACTGCATATTTCGTTATATTATAAGGTATTTTCAATGATACACTGCATATTACGTTATATTATAAGGTATTTTCAATGATACACTGCATATTAGGTTATATTATAAGGTATTTTCATTGATACACTGCATATTTCGTTATATTATAAGGTATTTTCAATGATACACTGCATATTACGATATGTTATAAGGTATTTTCAATGATACACTGCATATTACGTTATATTATAAGGTATTTTCAATGATACACTGCATATTACGTTAAATTATAAGGTATTTTCTATGATAAACTACGATATACTATAAGGTATTTTCAATGATACACTGCATATTACGTTATATTATAAGGTATTTTCATTGATACACTGCATATTTCGTTATATTATAAGGTATTTTCAAAGATACACTGCATATTACGATATATTATAAGGTATTTTCAATGATACACTGCATATTACGTTATATTATAAGGTATTTTCAATGATACACTGCATATTAGGTTATATTATAAGGTATTTTCACTGATACACTGCATATTTCGTTATATTATAAGGTATTTTCAAAGATACATTGCATATTACGATATATTATAAGGTATTTTCAATGATACACTGCATATTAGGTTATATTATAAGGTATTTTCATTGATACACTGCATATTTCGTTATATTATAAGGTATTTTCAATGATACACTGCATATTAGGTTATATTATAAGGTATTTTCATTGATACACTGAATATTACGTTATATTATAAGGTATTTTCAATGATACACTGCATATTAGGTTATATTATAAGGTATTTTCACTGATACACTGCATATTTCGTTATATTATAAGGTATTTTCACTGATACACTGCATATTTCGTTATATTATAAGGTATTTTCAAAGATACACTGCATATTACGATATATTATAAGGTATTTTCAATGATACACTGTATATTACGTTTTATTATAAGGTATTTTCAATGATACACTGCATATTACTTTATATTATAAGGTATTTTCTATGATAAACTACGATATACTATAAGGTATTTTCAATGATACACTGCATATTACGTTATATTATAAGGTATTTTCATTGATACACTGCATATTTCGTTATATTATAAGGTATTTTCAATGATACACTGCATATTAGGTTATATTATAAGGTATTTTCATTGATACACTGCATATTACGTTATATTATAAGGTATTTTCAATGATACACTGCATATTAGGTTATATTATAAGGTATTTTCACTGATACACTGCATATTTCGTTATATTATAAGGTATTTTCAAAGATACATTGCATATTACGATATATTATAAGGTATTTTCAATGATACACTGCATATTAGGTTATATTATAAGGTATTTTCATTGATACACTGCATATTTCGTTATATTATAAGGTATTTTCAATGATACACTGCATATTACGATATGTTATAAGGTATTTTCAATGATACACTGCATATTACGTTATATTATAAGGTATTTTCAATGATACACTGCATATTACGTTATATTATAAGGTATTTTCAATGATACACTGCATATTAGGTTATATTATAAGGTATTTTCATTGATACACTGCATATTACGTTATATTATAAGGTATTTTCAATGATACACTGCATATTAGGTTATATTATAAGGTATTTTCAATGATACACTGCATATTAGGTTATATTATAAGGTATTTTCACTGATACACTGCATATTTCGTTATATTATAAGGTATTTTCAAAGATACATTGCATATTACGATATATTATAAGGTATTTTCAATGATACACTGCATATTAGGTTATATTATAAGGTATTTTCATTGATACACTGCATATTTCGTTATATTATAAGGTATTTTCAATGATACACTGCATATTACGATATGTTATAAGGTATTTTCAATGATACACTGCATATTACGTTATATTATAAGGTATTTTCAATGATACACTGCATATTACGTTATATTATAAGGTATTTTCAATGATACACTGCATATTAGGTTATATTATAAGGTATTTTCATTGATACACTGCATATTACGTTATATTATAAGGTATTTTCAATGATACACTGCATATTAGGTTATATTATAAGGTATTTTCACTGATACACTGCATATTTCGTTATATTATAAGGTATTTTCACTGATACACTGCATATTTCGTTATATTATAAGGTATTTTCAAAGATACACTGCATATTACGATATATTATAAGGTATTTTCAATGATACACTGTATATTACGTTTTATTATAAGGTATTTTCAATGATACACTGCATATTACTTTATATTATAAGGTATTTTCAATGATAAACTACGCTGTATTATAAGGTATTTTCAATGATACACTGCATATTACGTTAAATTATAAGGTATTTTCAATGATAAACTACGATATACTATAAGGTATTTTCAATGATACACTGCATATTACGTTATATTATAAGGTATTTTCATTGATACACTGCATATTTCGTTATATTATAAGGTATTTTCAAAGATACACTGCATATTACGATATATTATAAGGTATTTTCAATGATACACTGTATATTACGTTTTATTATAAGGTATTTTCAATGATACACTGCATATTACTTTATATTATAAGGTATTTTCAATGATAAACTACGCTGTATTATAAGGTATTTTCAATGATACACTGCATATTACGTTATATTATAAGGTATTTTCAATGATAAACTACGATATACTATAAGGTATTTTCAAAGATACACTGCATATTACGTTATATTATAAGGAATTTTCAATGATACACTGCATATTAGGTTATATTATAAGGTATTTTCATTGATACACTGCATATTTCGTTATATTATAAGGTATTTTCAATGATACACTGCATATTACGATATGTTATAAGGTATTTTCAATGATACACTGCATATTACTTTATATTATAAGGTATTTTCAATGATACACTGCATATTACGTTATATTATAAGGTATTTTCAATGATACACTGCATATTAGGTTATATTATAAGGTATTTTCATTGATACACTGCATATTTCGTTATATTATAAGGTATTTTCAAAGATACACTGCATATTACGATATATTATAAGGTATTTTCAATGTTACACTGCATATTAGGTTATATTATAAGGTATTTTCATTGATACACTGCATATTTCGTTATATTATAAGGTATTTTCAATGATACACTGCATATTACGATATGTTATAAGGTATTTTCAATGATACACTGCATATTAGGTTATATTATAAGGTATTTTCATTGATACACTGCATATTTTGTTATATTATAAGGTATTTTCAAAGATACACTGCATATTACGATATATTATAAGGTATTTTCAATGTTACACTGCATATTAGGTTATATTATAAGGTATTTTCATTGATACACTGCATATTTCGTTATATTATAAGGTATTTTCAATGATACACTGCATATTACGTTATATTATAAGGTATTTTCAATGATACACTGCATATTACGGTATATTAAAGGTATTTTCAATGATAAACTGCATATTACGCTATATTATAAGGTATTTTCAATGATACACTGCATATTACGTTATACTATAAGGTATTTTCAATGATAAAATACGATATACTATAAGGTATTTTCAATGATACACTGCATATTACGTTATATTATAAGGTATTTTCATTGATACACTGCATATTTCGTTATATTATAAGGTATTTTCAAAGATACACTGCATATTACGATATATTATAAGGTATTTCCAATGAAACACTGTGTACTACGTTATATTATAAGGTATTTTCAATTATACACTGCATATTACGTTATATTATAAGGTATTTTCATTGATACACTGCATATTAGTTTATATTATAAGGTATTTTCAATGATACACTGCATATTAGGTTATATTATAAGGTATTTTCATTGATACACTGCATATTTCGTTATATTATAAGGTATTTTCAATGATACACTGCATATTACGGTATATTAAAGGTATTTTCAATGATACACTGCATATTACGCTATATTATAAGGTATTTTCAATGATACACTGCATATTACGTTATACTATAAGGTATTTTCAATGATAAAATACGATATACTATAAGGTATTTTCAATGATACACTGCATATTACGTTATATTATAAGGTATTTTCAATGATAAACTACGATATACTATAAGGTATTTTCAATGATACACTGCATATTACGTTATATTATAAGGAATTTTCAATGATACACTGCATATTAGGTTATATTATAAGGTATTTTCATTGATACACTGCATATTTCGTTATATTATAAGGTATTTTCAATGATACACTGCATATTACGATATGTTATAAGGTATTTTCAATGATACACTGCATATTACGGTATATTAAAGGTATTTTCAATGATACACTGCATATTACGCTATATTATAAGGTATTTTCAATGATACACTGCATATTACGTTATATTACATGGTACTTTCAATGATACACTGCATATTACGTAATATTATAAGGTATTTTCAATGATACACTGCATATTAGGTTATATTATAAGGTATTTTCATTGATACACTGCATATTTCGTTATATTATAAGGTATTTTCAAAGATACACTGCATATTACGATATATTATAAGGTATTTCCAATGAAACACTGTATACTACGTTATATTATAAGGTATTTTCAATTATACACTGCATATTACGTTATATTATAAGGTATTTTCATTGATACTCTGCATATTAGTTTATATAATAAGGTATTTTCAATGATACACTGCATATTTCGTTATATTATAAGGTATTTTCAAAGATACACTGCATATTACGATATATTATAAGGTATTTTCAATGATACACTGTATATTACGTTTTATTATAAGGTATTTTCAATGATACACTGCATATTACTTTATATTATAAGGTATTTTCAATGATAAACTACGCTGTATTATAAGGTATTTTCAATGATACACTGCATATTACGATATGTTATAAGGTATTTTCAATGATACACTGCATATTACGGTATATTAAAGTTATTTTCAATGATACACTGCATATTACGCTATATTATAAGGTATTTTCAATGATACACTGCATATTACGTTATATTACATGGTACTTTCAATGATACACTGCATATTACGTAATATTATAAGGTATTTTCAATGATACACTGCATATTAGGTTATATTATAAGGTATTTTCAATGTTACACTGCATATTATGTTATATTATAAGGTATTTTCATTGATACACTGCATATTTCGTTATATTATAAGGTATTTTCAATGATACACTGCATATTACGTTATATTATAAGGTATTTTCAATGATACACTGCATATTACGGTATATTAAAGGTATTTTCAATGATACACTGCATATTACGCTATATTATAAGGTATTTTCAATGATACACTGCATATTACGTTATACTATAAGGTATTTTCAATGATAAAATACGATATACTATAAGGTATTTTCAATGATACACTGCATATTACGTTATATTATAAGGTATTTTCATTGATACACTGCATATTAGTTTATATTATAAGGTATTTTCATTGATACACTGCATATTTCGTTATATTATAAGGTATTTTCAAAGATACACTGCATATTACGATATATTATAAGGTATTTTCAATGATACACTGTATATTACGTTTTATTATAAGGTATGTTCAATGATACACTGCATATTAAGTTATATTATAAGGTATTTTCATTGATACACTGCATATTTCGTTATATTATAAGGTATTTTCAAAGATACACTGCATATTACGATATATTATAAGGTATTTTCAATGATACACTGTATATTACGTTTTATTATAAGGTATTTTCAATGATACACTGCATATTACTTTATATTATAAGGTATTTTCAATGATAAACTACGCTGTATTAAAAGGTATTTTCAATGATACACTGCATATTACTTTATATTATAAGGTATTTTCAATGATAAACTACGCTGTATTATAAGGTATTTTCAATGATACACTGCATATTACGTTAAATTATAAGGTATTTTCAATGATAAACTACGATATACTATAAGGTATTTTCAATGATACACTGCATATTACGTTATATTATAAGGTATTTTCATTGATACACGGCATATTTCGTTATATTATAAGGTATTTTCAAAGATACACTGCATATTACGATATATTATAAGGTATTTTCAATGATACACTGTATATTACGTTTTATTATAAGGTATTTTCAATGATACACTGCATATTACTTTATATTATAAGGTATTTTCAATGATAAACTACGCTGTATTAAAAGGTATTTTCAATGATACACTGCATATTACGTTATATTATAAGGTATTTTCAATGATAAACTACGATATACTATAAGGTATTTTCAATGATACACTGCATATTACGTTATATTATAAGGAATTTTCAATGATACACTGCATATTAGGTTATATTATAAGGTATTTTCATTGATACACTGCATATTTCGTTATATTAGAAGGTATTTTCAAAGATACACTGCATATTACGATATGTTATAAGGTATTTTCAATGATACACTGCATATAACGGTATATTAAAGGTATTTTCAATGATACACTGCATATTACGCTATATTATAAGGTATTTTCAATGATAAACTACGCTGTATTATAAGGTATTTTCAATGATACACTGCATATTACGTTAAATTATAAGGTATTTTCAATGATAAACTACGATATACTATAAGGTATTTTCATTGATACACTGCATATTTCGTTATATTATAAGGTATTTTCAAAGATACACTGCATATTACGATATATTATAAGGTATTTTCAATGATACACTGTATATTACGTTATATTATAAGGTATTTTCAATGATACACTGCATATTACTTTATATTATAAGGTATTTTCAATGATAAACTACGCTGTATTATAAGGTATTTTCAATGATACACTGCATATTACGATATGTTATAAGGTATTTTCAATGATACACTGCATATTACGTAATATTATAAGGTATTTTCAATGATACACTGCATATTACGCTATATTATAAGGTATTTTCATTGATACACTGCATATTTCGTTATATTATAAGGTATTTTCAAAGATACACTGCATATTACGATATATTATAAGGTATTTCCAATAAAACACTGTGTACTACGTTATATTATAAGGTATTTTCAATTATACACTGCATATTACGTTATATTATAAGGTATTTTCATTGATACTCTGCATATTAGTTTATATTATAAGGTATTTTCATTGATACACTGCATATTTCGTTATATTATAAGGTATTTTCAAAGATACACTGCATATTACGATATATTATAAGGTATTTTCAATGATACACTGTATATTACGTTTTATTAGAAGGTATTTTCAATGATACACTGCATATTACTTTATATTATAAGGTATTTTCAATGATAAACTACGCTGTATTATAAGGTATTTTCAATGATACACTGCATATTACGTTAAATTATAAGGTATTTTCAATGATAAACTACGATATACTATAAGGTATTTTCAATGATACACTGCATATTACGTTATATTATAAGGTATTTTCAATGATACACTGCATATTTCGTTATATGATAAGGTATTTTCAAAGATACACTGCATATTACGATATATTATAAGGCATTTTCAATGATACACTGTATATTACGTTATATTATAAGGTATTTTCAATGATACACTGCATATTACTTTATATTATAAGGTATTTTCAATGATAAACTACGCTGTATTATAAGGTATTTTCAATGATACACTGCATATTACGTTATATTATAAGGTATTTTCAGTGATAAACTACGATATACTATAAGGTATTTTCAAAGATACACTGCATATTACGTTATATTATAAGGAATTTTCAATGATACACTGCATATTAGGTTATATTATAAGGTATTTTCATTGATACACTGCATATTTCGTTATATTATAAGGTATTTTCAAAGATACACTGCATATTACGATATATTATAAGGTATTTTCAATGTTACACTGCATATTACGTTATATTATAAGGTATTTTCATTGATACACTGCATATTTCGTTATATTATAAGGTATTTTCAAAGATACACTGCATATTACGATATATTATAAGGTATTTTCAATGATACACTGTATATTACGTTATATTATAAGGTATTTTCAATGATACACTGCATATTACTTTATATTATAAGGTATTTTCAATGATAAACTACGCTGTATTAAAAGGTATTTTCAATGATACACTGCATATTACTTTATATTATAAGGTATTTTCAATGATAAACTACGCTGTATTATAAGGTATTTTCAATGATACACTGCATATTACGTTAAATTATAAGGTATTTTCAATGATAAACTACGATATACTATAAGGTATTTTCAATGATACACTGCATATTACGTTATATTATAAGGTATTTTCATTGATACACGGCATATTTCGTTATATTATAAGGTATTTTCAAAGATACACTGCATATTACGATATATTATAAGGTATTTTCAATGATACACTGTATATTACGTTTTATTATAAGGTATTTTCAATGATACACTGCATATTACTTTATATTATAAGGTATTTTCAATGATAAACTACGCTGTATTAAAAGGTATTTTCAATGATACACTGCATATTACGTTATATTATAAGGTATTTTCAATGATAAACTACGATATACTATAAGGTATTTTCAATGATACACTGCATATTACGTTATATTATAAGGAATTTTCAATGATACACTGCATATTAGGTTATATTATAAGGTATTTTCATTGATACACTGCATATTTCGTTATATTATAAGGTATTTTCAAAGATACACTGCATATTACGATATGTTATAAGGTATTTTCAATGATACACTGCATATAACGGTATATTAAAGGTATTTTCAATGATACACTGCATATTACGCTATATTATAAGGTATTTTCAATGATAAACTACGCTGTATTATAAGGTATTTTCAATGATACACTGCATATTACGTTAAATTATAAGGTATTTTCAATGATAAACTACGATATACTATAAGGTATTTTCATTGATACACTGCATATTTCGTTATATTATAAGGTATTTTCAATGATACACTGCATATTACGATATATTATAAGGTATTTTCAATGATACACTGTATATTACGTTTTATTATAAGGTATTTTCAATGATACACTGCATATTACTTTATATTATAAGGTATTTTCAATGATAAACTACGCTGTATTATAAGGTATTTTCAATGATACACTGCATATTACGATATGTTATAAGGTATTTTCAATGATACACTGCATATAACGTAATATTATAAGGTATTTTCAATGATACACTGCATATTACGCTATATTATAAGGTATTTTCATTGATACACTGCATATTTCGTTATATTATAAGGTATTTTCAAAGATACACTGCATATTACGATATATTATAAGGTATTTCCAATGAAACACTGTATACTACGTTATATTATAAGGTATTTTCAATTATACACTGCATATTACGTTATATTATAAGGTATTTTCATTGATACTCTGCATATTAGTTTATATTATAAGGTATTTTCATTGATACACTGCATATTTCGTTATATTATAAGGTATTTTCAAAGATACACTGCATATTACGATATATTATAAGGTATTTTCAATGATACACTGTATATTACGTTTTATTAGAAGGTATTTTCAATGATACACTGCATATTACTTTATATTATAAGGTATTTTCAATGATAAACTACGCTGTATTATAAGGTATTTTCAATGATACACTGCATATTACGTTAAATTATAAGGTATTTTCAATGATAAACTACGATATACTATAAGGTATTTTCAATGATACACTGCATATTACGTTATATTATAAGGTATTTTCAATGATACACTGCATATTTCGTTATATGATAAGGTATTTTCAAAGATACACTGCATATTACGATATATTATAAGGCATTTTCAATGATACACTGTATATTACGTTATATTATAAGGTATTTTCAATGATACACTGCATATTACTTTATATTATAAGGTATTTTCAATGATAAACTACGCTGTATTATAAGGTATTTTCAATGATACACTGCATATTACGTTATATTATAAGGTATTTTCAGTGATAAACTACGATATACTATAAGGTATTTTCAAAGATACACTGCATATTACGTTATATTATAAGGAATTTTCAATGATACACTGCATATTAGGTTATATTATAAGGTATTTTCATTGATACACTGCATATTTCGTTATATTATAAGGTATTTTCAAAGATACACTGCATATTACGATATATTATAAGGTATTTTCAATGTTACACTGCATATTACGTTATATTATAAGGTATTTTCATTGATACACTGCATATTTCGTTATATTATAAGGTATTTTCAAAGATACACTGCATATTACGATATATTATAAGGTATTTTCAATGATACACTGTATATTACGTTTTATTATAAGGTATTTTCAATGATACACTGCATATTACGTTATATTATAAGGTATTTTCAATGATAAACTACGCTGTATTAAAAGGTATTTTCAATGATACACTGCATATTACGTTAAATTATAAGGTATTTTCAATGATAAACTACGCTGTATTATAAGGTATTTTCAATGATACACTGCATATTACGTTAAATTATAAGGTATTTTCAATGATAAACTACGATATACTATAAGGTATTTTCAATGATACACTGCATATTACGTTATATTATAAGGTATTTTCATTGATACACGGCATATTTCGTTATATGATAAGGTATTTTCAAAGATACACTGCATATTACGATATATTATAAGGCATTTTCAATGATACACTGTATATTACGTTATATTATAAGGTATTTTCAATGATACACTGCATATTACGTTATATTATAAGGTATTTTCAATGATAAACTACGCTGTATTAAAAGGTATTTTCAATGATACACTGCATATTACGTTATATTATAAGGTATTTTCAATGATAAACTACGATATACTATAAGGTATTTTCAATGATACACTGCATATTACGTTATATTATAAGGAATTTTCAATGATACACTGCATATTAGGTTATATTATAAGGTATTTTCATTGATACACTGCATATTTCGTTATATTATAAGGTATTTTCAAAGATACACTGCATATTACGATATGTTATAAGGTATTTTCAATGATACACTGCATATAACGGTATATTAAAGGTATTTTCAATGATACACTGCATATTACGCTATATTATAAGGTATTTTCAATGATAAACTACGCTGTATTATAAGGTATTTTCAATGATACACTGCATATTACGTTAAATTATAAGGTATTTTCAATGATAAACTACGATATACTATAAGGTATTTTCAATGATACACTGCATATTACGTTATATTATAAGGTATTTTCATTGATACACTGCATATTTCGTTATATTATAAGGTATTTTCAAAGATACACTGCATATTACGATATATTATAAGGTATTTTCAATGATACACTGTATATTACGTTTTATTATAAGGTATTTTCAATGATACACTGCATATTACTTTATATTATAAGGTATTTTCAATGATAAACTACGCTGTATTATAAGGTATTTTCAATGATACACTGCATATTACGATATGTTATAAGGTATTTTCAATGATACACTGCATATTACGTAATATTATAAGGTATTTTCAATGATACACTGCATATTACGCTATATTATAAGGTATTTTCATTGATACACTGCATATTTCGTTATATTATAAGGTATTTTCAAAGATACACTGCATATTACGATATATTATAAGGTATTTCCAATAAAACACTGTGTACTACGTTATATTATAAGGTATTTTCAATTATACACTGCATATTACGTTATATTATAAGGTATTTTCATTGATACTCTGCATATTAGTTTATATTATAAGGTATTTTCATTGATACACTGCATATTTCGTTATATTATAAGGTATTTTCAAAGATACACTGCATATTACGATATATTATAAGGTATTTTCAATGATACACTGTATATTACGTTATATTATAAGGTATTTTCAATGATACACTGCATATTACTTTATATTATAAGGTATTTTCAATGATAAACTACGATGTATTATAAGGTATTTTCAATGATACACTGCATATTACGTTAAATTATAAGGTATTTTCAATGATAAACTACGATATACTATAAGGTATTTTCAATGATACACTGCATATTACGTTATATTATAAGGTATTTTCAATGATACACTGCATATTTCGTTATATTATAAGGTATTTTCAAAGATACACTGCATATTACGATATATTATAAGGTATTTTCAATGATACACTGTATATTACGTTATATTATAAGGTATTTTCAATGATACACTGCATATTACTTTATATTATAAGGTATTTTCAATGATAAACTACGCTGTATTATAAGGTATTTTCAATGATACACTGCATATTACGTTATATTATAAGGTATTTTCAGTGATAAACTACGATATACTATAAGGTATTTTCAAAGATACACTGCATATTACGTTATATTATAAGGAATTTTCAATGATACACTGCATATTAGGTTATATTATAAGGTATTTTCATTGATACACTGTATATTACGTTTTATTATAAGGTATTTTCAATGATACACTGCATATTACTTTATATTATAAGGTATTTTCAATGATAAACTACGCTGTATTATAAGGTATTTTCAATGATACACTGCATATTTCGTTATATTATAAGGTATTTTCAAAGATACACTGCATATTACGATATATTATAAGGTATTTTCAATGTTACACTGCATATTAGGTTATATTATAAGGTATTTTCATTGATACACTGCATATTTCGTTATATTATAAGGTATTTTCAAAGATACACTGCATATTACGATATATTATAAGGTATTTTCAATGTTACACTGCATATTAGGTTATATTATAAGGTATTTTCATTGATACACTGCATATTTCGTTATATTATAAGGTATTTTCAATGATACACTGCATATTACGATATGTTATAAGGTATTTTCAATGATACACTGCATATTAGGTTATATTATAAGGTATTTTCATTGATACACTGCATATTTTGTTATATTATAAGGTATTTTCAAAGATACACTGCATATTACGATATATTATAAGGTATTTTCAATGTTACACTGCATATTAGGTTATATTATAAGGTATTTTCATTGATACACTGCATATTTCGTTATATTATAAGGTATTTTCAATGATACACTGCATATTACGTTATATTATAAGGTATTTTCAATGATACACTGCATATTACGGTATATTAAAGGTATTTTCAATGATACACTGCATATTACGCTATATTATAAGGTATTTTCAATGATACACTGCATATTACGTTATATTACATGGTGTTTTCAATGATAAAATACGATATACTATAAGGTATTTTCAATGATACACTGCATATTACGTTATATTATAAGGTATTTTCATTGATACACTGCATATTTCGTTATATTATAAGGTATTTTCAAAGATACACTGCATATTACGATATATTATAAGGTATTTTCAATGATACACTGTATATTACGTTTTATTATAAGGTATTTTCAATGATACACTGCATATTACTTTATATTATAAGGTATTTTCAATGATAAACTACGCTGTATTATAAGGTATTTTCAATGATACACTGCATATTACGTTTTATTATAAGGTATTTTCAATGATACACTGCATATTTCGTTATATTATAAGGTATTTTCAAAGATACACTGCATATTACGATATATTATAAGGTATTTCCAATGAAACACTGTGTACTACGTTATATTATAAGGTATTTTCAATTATACACTGCATATTACGTTATATTATAAGGTATTTTCATTGATACACTGCATATTAGTTTATATTATAAGGTATTTTCAATGATACACTGCATATTTCGTTATATTATAAGGTATTTTCAATGATACACTGCATATTACGATATATTATAAGGTATTTTCAATGATACACTGTATATTACGTTTTATTGTAAGGTATTTTCAATGATACACTGCATATTACTTTATATTATAAGGTATTTTCAATGATAAACTACGCTGTATTAAAAGGTATTTTCAATGATACACTGCATATTACGTTATATTATAAGGTATTTTCAATGATAAACTACGATATACTATAAGGTATTTTCAATGATACACTGCATATTACGTTATATTATAAGGAATTTTCAATGATACACTGCATATTAGGTTATATTATAAGGTATTTTCATTGATACACTGCATATTTCGTTATATTATAAGGTATTTTCAATGATACACTGCATATTACGATATGTTATAAGGTATTTTCAATGATACACTGCATATTACCTTATATTATAAGGTATTTTCAAAGATACACTGCATATTACGATATATTATAAGGTATTTCCAATAAAACACTGTGTACTACGTTATATTATAAGGTATTTTCAATTATACACTGCATATTACGTTATATTATAAGGTATTTTCATTGATACTCTGCATATTAGTTTATATTATAAGGTATTTTCATTGATACACTGCATATTTCGTTATATTATAAGGTATTTTCAAAGATACACTGCATATTACGATATATTATAAGGTATTTTCAATGATACACTGTATATTACGTTTTATTATAAGGTATTTTCAATGATACACTGCATATTACTTTATATTATAAGGTATTTTCAATGATAAACTACGCTGTATTATAAGGTATTTTCAATGATACACTGCATATTACGTTAAATTATAAGGTATTTTCAATGATAAACTACGATATACTATAAGGTATTTTCAATGATACACTGCATATTACGTTATATTATAAGGTATTTTCATTGATACACTGCATATTTCGTTATATTATAAGGTATTTTCAAAGATACACTGCATATTACGATATATTATATGGTATTTTCAATGATACACTGTATATTACGTTTTATTATAAGGTATTTTCAATGATACACTGCATATTACTTTATATTATAAGGTATTTTCAATGATAAACTACGCTGTATTATAAGGTATTTTCAATGATACACTGCATATTACGTTATATTATAAGGTATTTTCAGTGATAAACTACGATATACTATAAGGTATTTTCAAAGATACACTGCATATTACGTTATATTATAAGGAATTTTCAATGATACACTGCATATTAGGTTATATTATAAGGTATTTTCATTGATACACTGCATATTTCGTTATATTATAAGGTATTTTCAAAGATACACTGCATATTACGATATATTATAAGGTATTTTCAATGTTACACTGCATATTACGTTATATTATAAGGTATTTTCATTGATACACTGCATATTTCGTTATATTATAAGGTATTTTCAAAGATACACTGCATATTACGATATATTATAAGGTATTTTCAATGTTACACTGCATATTACGTTATATTATAAGGTATTTTCATTGATACACTGCATATTTCGTTATATTATAAGGTATTTTCAATGATACACTGCATATTACGATATGTTATAAGGTATTTTCAATGATACACTGCATATTAGGTTATATTATAAGGTATTTTCATTGATACACTGCATATTTTGTTATATTATAAGGTATTTTCAAAGATACACTGCATATTACGATATATTATAAGGTATTTTCAATGTTACACTGCATATTAGGTTATATTATAAGGTATTTTCATTGATACACTGCATATTTCGTTATATTATAAGGTATTTTCAATGATACACTGCATATTACGTTATATTATAAGGTATTTTCAATGATACACTGCATATTACGGTATATTAAAGGTATTTTCAATGATACACTGCATATTACGCTATATTATAAGGTATTTTCAATGATACACTGCATATTACGTTATATTACATGGTGTTTTCAATGATAAAATACGATATACTATAAGGTATTTTCAATGATACACTGCATATTACGTTATATTATAAGGTATTTTCATTGATACACTGCATATTTCGTTATATTATAAGGTATTTTCAAAGATACACTGCATATTACGATATATTATAAGGTATTTTCAATGATACACTGTATATTACGTTTTATTATAAGGTATTTTCAATGATACACTGCATATTACTTTATATTATAAGGTATTTTCAATGATAAACTACACTGTATTATAAGGTATTTTCAATGATACACTGCATATTACGTTTTATTATAAGGTATTTTCATTGATACACTGCATATTTCGTTATATTATAAGGTATTTTCAAAGATACACTGCATATTACGATATATTATAAGGTATTTCCAATGAAACACTGTATACTACGTTATATTATAAGGTATTTTCAATTATACACTGCATATTACGTTATATTATAAGGTATTTTCATTGATACACTGCATATTAGGTTATATTATAAGGTATTTTCAATGATACACTGCATATTTCGTTATATTATAAGGTATTTTCAAAGATACACTGCATATTACGATATATTATAAGGTATTTTCAATGATACACTGTATATTACGTTTTATTGTAAGGTATTTTCAATGATACACTGCATATTACTTTATATTATAAGGTATTTTCAATGATAAACTACGCTGTATTAAAAGGTATTTTCAATGATACACTGCATATTACGTTATATTATAAGGTATTTTCAATGATAAACTACGATATACTATAAGGTATTTTCAATGATACACTGCATATTACGTTATATTATAAGGAATTTTCAATGATACACTGCATATTAGGTTATATTATAAGGTATTTTCATTGATACACTGCATATTTCGTTATATTATAAGGTATTTTCAATGATACACTGCATATTACGATATGTTATAAGGTATTTTCAATGATACACTGCATATTACCTTATATTATAAGGTATTTTCAATGATACACTGCATATTACGTTATATTATAAGGTATTTTCAATGATACACTGCATATTAGGTTATATTATAAGGTATTTTCATTGATACACTGCATATTTCGTTATATTATAAGGTATTTTCAAAGATACACTGCATATTACGATATATTATAAGGTATTTTCAATGTTACACTGCATATTAGGTTATATTATAAGGTATTTTCATTGATACACTGCATATTTCGTTATATTATAAGGTATTTTCAAAGATACACTGCATATTACGATATATTATAAGGTATTTTCAATGATACACTGTATATTACGTTTTATTATAAGGTATTTTCAATGATACACTGCATATTACTTTATATTATAAGGTATTTTCAATGATAAACTACGCTGTATTATAAGGTATTTTCAATGATACACTGCATATTACGATATGTTATAAGGTATTTTCAATGATACACTGCATATTACGGTATATTAAAGGTATTTTCAATGATACACTGCATATTACGCTATATTATAAGGTATTTTCAATGATACACTGCATATTACGTTATATTACATGGTACTTTCAATGATACACTGCATATTACGTAATATTATACGGTATTTTCAATGATACACTGCATATTAGGTTATATTATAAGGTATTTTCATTGATACACTGCATATTTCGTTATATTATAAGGTATTTTCAATGATACACTGCATATTAGGTTATATTATAAGGTATTTTCATTGATACACTGCATATTTCGTTATATTATAAGGTATTTTCAATGATACACTGCATATTACGATATGTTATAAGGTATTTTCAATGATACACTGCATATTAGGTTATATTATAAGGTATTTTCATTGATACACTGCATATTTCGTTATATTATAAGGTATTTTCAAAGATACACTGCATATTACGATATATTATAAGGTATTTTCAATGTTACACAGCATATTAGGTTATATTATAAGGTATTTTCATTGATACACTGCATATTTCGTTATATTATAAGGTATTTTCAATGATACACTGCATATTACGTTATATTATAAGGTATTTTCAATGATACACTGCATATTACGGTATATTAAAGGTATTTTCAATGATACACTGCATATTACGCTATATTATAAGGTATTTTCAATGATACACTGCATATTACGGTATATTAAAGGTATTTTCAATGATACACTGCATATTACGTTATATTATAAGGTATTTTCAATGATACACTGCATATTACGTTATACTATAAGGTATTTTCAATGATAAAATACGATATACTATAAGGTATTTTCAATGATACACTGCATATTACGTTATATTATAAGGTATTTTCATTGATACACTGCATATTTCGTTATATTATAAGGTATTTTCAAAGATACACTGCATATTACGATATATTATAAGGTATTTCCAATGAAACACTGTGTACTACGTTATATTATAAGGTATTTTCAATTATACACTGCATATTACGTTATATTATAAGGTATTTTCATTGATACACTGCATATTAGTTTATATTATAAGGTATTTTCATTGATACACTGCATATTTCGTTATATTATAAGGTATTTTCATTGATACACTGCATATTAGTTTATATTATAAGGTATTTTCAATGATACACTGTATATTACGTTTTATTATAAGGTATTTTCAATGATACACTGCATATTACTTTATATTATAAGGTATTTTCAATGATACACTGCATATTACGTTAAATTATAAGGTATTTTCAATGATAAACTACGATATACTATAAGGTATTTTCAATGATACACTGCATATTACGTTATATTATAAGGTACTTTCATTGATACACTGCATATTTCGTTATATTATAAGGTATTTTCAAAGATACACTGCATATTACGATATATTATAAGGTATTTTCAATGATACACTGTATATTACGTTTTATTATAAGGTATTTTCAATGATACACTGCATATTACTTTATATTATAAGGTATTTTCAATGATAAACTACGCTGTATTATAAGGTATTTTCAATGATACACTGCATATTACGTTATATTACATGGTACTTTCAATGATACACTGCATATTACGTAATATTATAAGGTATTTTCAATGATACACTGCATATTAGGTTATATTATAAGGTATTTTCATTGATACACTGCATATTTCGTTATATTATAAGGTATTTTCAAAGATACACTGCATATTACGATATATTATAAGGTATTTCCAATGAAACACTGTGTACTACGTTATATTATAAGGTATTTTCAATTATACACTGCATATTACGTTATATTATAAGGTATTTTCATTGATACACTGCATATTAGTTTATATTATAAGGTATTTTCATTGATACACTGCATATTTCGTTATATTATAAGGTATTTTCAAAGATACACTGCATATTACGTAATATTATAAGATATTTTCAATGATACACTGCATATTAGTTTATATTATAAGGTATTTTCAATGATAAACTACGCTGTATTATAAGGTATTTTCAATGATACACTGCATATTACGTTAAATTATAAGGTATTTTCAATGATACACTGCATATTACTTTATATTATAAGGTATTTTCAATGATAAACTACGCTGTATTAAAAGGTATTTTCAATGATACACTGCATATTACGTTATATTATAAGGTATTTTCAATGATAAACTACGATATACTATAAGGTATTTTCAATGATACACTGCATATTACGTTATATTATAAGGAATTTTCAATGATACACTGCATATTAGGTTATATTATAAGGTATTTTCATTGATACACTGCATATTTCGTTATATTATAAGGTATTTTCAATGATACACTGCATATTACGATATGTTATAAGGTATTTTCAATGATACACTGCATATTACGGTATATTAAAGGTATTTTCAATGATACACTGCATATTACGCTATATTATAAGGTATTTTCAATGATACACTGCATATTACGTTATAGTACATGGTACTTTCAATGATACACTGCATATTACGTAATATTATAAGGTATTTTCAATGATACACTGCATATTAGGTTATATTATAAGGTATTTTCATTGATACACTGCATATTTCGTTATATTATAAGGTATTTTCAAAGATACACTGCATATTACGATATATTATAAGGTATTTCCAATGAAACACTGTGTACTACGTTATATTATAAGGTATTTTCAATTATACACTGCATATTACGTTATATTATAAGGTATTTTCATTGATACTCTGCATATTAGTTTATATAATAAGGTATTTTCATTGATACACTGCATATTTCGTTATATTATAAGGTATTTTCAATGATACACTGCATATTACGATATATTATAAGGTATTTTCAATGATACACTGTATATTACGTTTTATTATAAGGTATTTTCAATGATACACTGCATATTACTTTATATTATAAGGTATTTTCAATGATAAACTACGCTGTATTATAAGGTATTTTCAATGATACACTGCATATTACGATATGTTATAAGGTATTTTCAATGATACACTGCATATTACGGTATATTAAAGGTATTTTCAATGATACACTGCATATTACGCTATATTATAAGGTATTTTCAATGATACACTGCATATTACGTTATATTACATGGTACTTTCAATGATACACTGCATATTACGTAATATTATAAGGTATTTTCAATGATACACTGCATATTAGGTTATATTATAAGGTATTTTCATTGATACACTGCATATTTCGTTATATAATAAGGTATTTTCAAAGATACACTGCATATTACGATATATTATAAGGTATTTCCAATGAAACACTGTATACTACGTTATATTATAAGGTATTTTCAATTATACACTGCATATTACGTTATATTATAAGGTATTTTCATTGATACTCTGCATATTAGTTTATATAATAAGGTATTTTCATTGATACACTGCATATTTCGTTATATTATAAGGTATTTTCAAAGATACACTGCATATTACGATATATTATAAGGTATTTTCAATGATACACTGTATATTACGTTTTATTATAAGGTATTTTCAATGATACACTGCATATTACTTTATATTATAAGGTATTTTCAATGATAAACTACGCTGTATTATAAGGTATTTTCAATGATACACTGCATATTACGATATGTTATAAGGTATTTTCAATGATACACTGCATATTACGGTATATTAAAGGTATTTTCAATGATACACTGCATATTACGCTATATTATAAGGTATTTTCAATGATACACTGCATATTACGTTATATTACATGGTACTTTCAATGATACACTGCATATTACGTAATATTATAAGGTATTTTCAATGATACACTGCATATTAGGTTATATTATAAGGTATTTTCATTGATACACTGCATATTTCGTTATATTATAAGGTATTTTCAAAGATACACTGCATATTACGATATATTATAAGGTATTTCCAATGAAACACTGTGTACTACGTTATATTATAAGGTATTTTCAATTATACACTGCATATTACGTTATATTATAAGGTATTTTCATTGATACTCTGCATATTAGTTTATATTATAAGGTATTTTCATTGATACACTGCATATTTCGTTATATTATAAGGTATTTTCAAAGATACACTGCATATTACGATATATTATAAGGTATTTTCAATGATACACTGTATATTACGTTTTATTATAAGGTATTTTCAATGATACACTGCATATTACTTTATATTATAAGGTATTTTCAATGATAAACTACGCTGTATTATAAGGTATTTTCAATGATACACTGCATATTACGTTAAATTATAAGGTATTTTCAATGATAAACTACGATATACTATAAGGTATTTTCAAAGATACACTGCATATTACGATATATTATAAGGTATTTTCAATGATACACTGTATATTACGTTTTATTATAAGGTATTTTCAATGATACACTGCATATTACTTTATATTATAAGGTATTTTCAATGATAAACTACGCTGTATTATAAGGTATTTTCAATGATACACTGCATATTACGTTATATTACATGGTACTTTCAATGATACACTGGATATTACGTAATATTATAAGGTATTTTCAATGATACACTGCATATTAGGTTATATTATAAGGTATTTTCATTGATACACTGCATATTTCGTTATATTATAAGGTATTTTCAAAGATACACTGCATATTACGATATATTATAAGGTATTTCCAATGAAACACTGTGTACTACGTTATATTATAAGGTATTTTCAATTATACACTGCATATTACGTTATATTATAAGGTATTTTCATTGATAAACTACGCTGTATTATAAGGTATTTTCAATGATACACTGCATATTACGATATGTTATAAGGTATTTTCAATGATACACTGCATATTACGGTATATTAAAGGTATTTTCAATGATACACTGCATATTACGCTATATTATAAGGTATTTTCAATGATACACTGCATATTACGTTATATTACATGGTACTTTCAATGATACACTGCATATTACGTAATATTATAAGGTATTTTCAATGATACACTGCATATTAGGTTATATTATAAGGTATTTTCATTGATACACTGCATATTTCGTTATATTATAAGGTATTTTCAAAGATACACTGCATATTACGATATATTATAAGGTATTTCCAATGAAACACTGTATACTACGTTATATTATAAGGTATTTTCAATTATACACTGCATATTACGTTATATTATAAGGTATTTTCATTGATACTCTGCATATTAGTTTATATAATAAGGTATTTTCATTGATACACTGCATATTTCGTTATATTATAAGGTATTTTCAAAGATACACTGCATATTACGATATATTATAAGGTATTTTCAATGATACACTGTATATTACGTTTTATTATAAGGTATTTTCAATGATACACTGCATATTACTTTATATTATAAGGTATTTTCAATGATAAACTACGCTGTATTATAAGGTATTTTCAATGATACACTGCATATTACGTTAAATTATAAGGTATTTTCAATGATAAACTACGATATACTATAAGGTAATTTCAATGATACACTGCATATTACGTTATATTATAAGGTATTTTCATTGATACACTGCATATTTCGTTATATTATAAGGTATTTTCAAAGATACACTGCATATTACGATATATTATAAGGTATTTTCAATGATACACTGTATATTACGTTTTATTATAAGGTATTTTCAATGATACACTGCATATTACTTTATATTATAAGGTATTTTCAATGATAAACTACGCTGTATTATAAGGTATTTTCAATGATACACTGCATATTACGTTATATTACATGGTACTTTCAATGATACACTGCATATTACGTAATATTATAAGGTATTTTCAATGATACACTGCATATTAGGTTATATTATAAGGTATTTTCATTGATACACTGCATATTTCGTTATATTATAAGGTATTTTCAAAGATACACTGCATATTACGATATATTATAAGGTATTTCCAATGAAACACTGTGTACTACGTTATATTATAAGGTATTTTCAATTATACACTGCATATTACGTTATATTATAAGGTATTTTCATTGATACTCTGGATATTAGTTTATATTATAAGGTATTTTCATTGATACACTGCATATTAGTTTATATTATAAGGTATTTTCATTGATACACTGCATATTTCGTTATATTATAAGGTATTTTCAAAGATACACTGCATATTACGATATATTATAAGGTATTTTCAATGATACACTGTATATTACGTTATATTATAAGGTATTTTCAATGATACACTGCATATTACGTTATATTATAAGGTATTTTCAATGATAAACTACGCTGTATTATAAGGTATTTTCAATGATACACTGCATATTACGTTAAATTATAAGGTATTTTCAATGATAAACTACGATATACTATAAGGTATTTTCAATGATACACTGCATATTACGTTATATTATAAGGTATTTTCATTGATACACTGCATATTTCGTTATATTATAAGGTATTTTCAAAGATACACTGCATATTACGATATATTATAAGGTATTTTCAATGATACACTGTATATTACGTTTTATTATAAGGTATTTTCAATGATACACTGCATATTACTTTATATTATAAGGTATTTTCAATGATAAACTACGCTGTATTAAAAGGTATTTTCAATGATACACTGCATATTACGTTATATTATAAGGTATTTTCAATGATAAACTACGATATACTATAAGGTATTTTCAATGATACACTGCATATTACGTTATATTATAAGGAATTTTCAATGATACACTGCATATTAGGTTATATTATAAGGTATTTTCATTGATACACTGCATATTTCGTTATATTATAAGGTATTTTCAATGATACACTGCATATTACGTTATATTATAAGGTATTTTCAATGATACACTGCATATTAGGTTATATTATAAGGTATTTTCATTGATACACTGCATATTTCGTTATATTATAAGGTATTTTCAAAGATACACTGCATATTACGATATATTATAAGGTATTTTCAATGTTACACTGCATATTAGGTTATATTATAAGGTATTTTCATTGATACACTGCATATTTCGTTATATTATAAGGTATTTTCAAAGATACACTGCATATTACGATATATTATAAGGTATTTTCAATGATACACTGTATATTACGTTATATTATAAGGTATTTTCAATGATACACTGCATATTACTTTATATTATAAGGTATTTTCAATGATAAACTACGCTGTATTATAAGGTATTTTCAATGATACACTGCATATTACGTTAAATTATAAGGTATTTTCAATGATAAACTACGATATACTATAAGGTATTTTCAATGATACACTGCATATTACGTTATATTATAAGGTATTTTCATTGATACACTGCATATTTCGTTATATTATAAGGTATTTTCAAAGATACACTGCATATTAGGTTATATTATAAGGTATTTTCATTGATACACTGCATATTTCGTTATATTATAAGGTATTTTCAAAGATACACTGCATATTACGATATATTATAAGGTATTTTCAATGATACACTGTATATTACGTTTTATTATAAGGTATTTTCAATGATACACTGCATATTACTTTATATTATAAGGTATTTTCAATGATAAACTACGCTGTATTATAAGGTATTTTCAATGATACACTGCATATTACGTTATATTATAAGGTATTTTCATTGATACACTGCATATTAGTTTATATTATAAGGTATTTTCATTGATACACTGCATATTTCGTTATATTATAAGGTATTTTCAATGATACACTGTATATTACGTTTTATTATAAGGTATTTTCAATGATACACTGCATATTACTTTATATTATAAGGTATTTTCAATGATACACTGCATATTACGCTATATTATAAGGTATTTTCAATGATACACTACATATTACGTAATATTATAAGTTATTTTCAATGATACACTGCATATTTCGTTATATTATAAGGTATTTTCAATGATACACTGCATATTACGTTATATTATAAGGTATTTTCAATGATAAACTACGATATACTATAAGGTATTTTCAATGATACACTGCATATTACGTTATATTATAACGTATTTTCATTGATACACTGCATATTTCGTTATATTATAAGGTATTTTCAAAGATACACTGCATATTACGATATATTATAAGGTATTTCCAATGAAACACTGTGTACTACGTTATATTATAAGGTATTTTCAATTATACACTGCATATTACGTTATATTATAAGGTATTTTCAATGATACACTGCATATTAGGTTATATTATAAGGTATTTTCATTGATACACTGCATATTTCGTTATATTATAAGGTATTTTCAAAGATACACTGCATATTACGATATATTATAAGGTATTTTCAATGATACACTGTATATTACGTTTTATTATAAGGTATTTTCAATGATACACTGCATATTACTTTATATTATAAGGTATTTTCAATGATAAACTATGCTGTATTATAAGGTATTTTCAATGATACACTGCATATTACGTTAAATTATAAGGTATTTTCAATGATAAACTACGATATACTATAAGGTATTTTCAAAGATACACTGCATATTACGATATATTATAAGGTATTTTCAATGATACACTGTATATTACGTTTTATTATAAGGTATTTTCAATGATACACTGCATATTACGTTATATTATAAGGTATTTTCAATGATAAACTACGCTGTATTATAAGGTATTTTCAATGATACACTGCATATTACGTTATATTACATGGTACTTTCAATGATACACTGCATATTACGTAATATTATAAGGTATTTTCAATGATACACTGCATATTAGGTTATATTATAAGGTATTTTCATTGATACACTGCATATTTCGTTATATTATAAGGTATTTTCAAAGATACACTGCATATTACGATATATTATAAGGTATTTCCAATGAAACACTGTATACTACGTTATATTATAAGGTATTTTCAATTATACACTGCATATTACGTTATATTATAAGGTATTTTCATTGATACACTGCATATTAGTTTATATTATAAGGTATTTTCATTGATACACTGCATATTTCGTTATATTATAAGGTATTTTCAAAGATACACTGCATATTACGATATATTATAAGGTATTTTCAATGATACACTGCATATTACTTTATATTATAAGGTATTTTCAATGATACACTGCATATTACTTTATATTATAAGGTATTTTCAATGATAAACTACGCTGTATTATAAGGTATTTTCAATGATACACTGCATATTACGTTAAATTATAAGGTATTTTCAATGATAAACTACGATATACTATAAGGTATTTTCAATGATACACTGCATATTACGTTATATTATAAGGTATTTTCAATGATACACTGTATATTACGTTTTATTATAAGGTATTTTCAATGATACACTGCATATTACTTTATATTATAAGGTATTTTCAATGATACACTGCATATTACGCTATATTATAAGGTATTTTCAATGATACACTACATATTACGTAATATTATAAGTTATTTTCAATGATACACTGCATATTTCGTTATATTATAAGGTATTTTCAATGATACACTGCATATTACGTTATATTATAAGGTATTTTCAATGATAAACTACGATATACTATAAGGTATTTTCAATGATACACTGCATATTACGTTATATTATAAGGTATTTTCATTGATACACTGCATATTTCGTTATATTATAAGGTATTTTCAAAGATACACTGCATATTACGATATATTATAAGGTATTTCCAATGAAACACTGTGTACTACGTTATATTATAAGGTATTTTCAATTATACACTGCATATTACGTTATATTATAAGGTATTTTCATTGATACACTGCATATTAGTTTATATTATAAGGTATTTTCATTGATACACTGCATATTTCGTTATATTATAAGGTATTTTCAAAGATACACTGCATATTACGATATATTATAAGGTATTTTCAATGATACACTGTATATTACGTTTTATTATAAGGTATTTTCAATGATACACTGCATATTACTTTATATTATAAGGTATTTTCAATGATAAACTACGCTGTATTATAAGGTATTTTCAATGATACACTGCATATTACGTTATATTACATGGTACTTTCAATGATACACTGCATATTACGTAATATTATAAGGTATTTTCAATGATACACTGCATATTAGGTTATATTATAAGGTATTTTCATTGATACACTGCATATTTCGTTATATAATAAGGTATTTTCAAAGATACACTGCATATTACGATATATTATAAGGTATTTCCAATGAAACACTGTATACTACGTTATATTATAAGGTATTTTCAATTATACACTGCATATTACGTTATATTATAAGGTATTTTCATTGATACACTGCATATTAGTTTATATTATAAGGTATTTTCATTGATACACTGCATATTTCGTTATATTATAAGGTATTTTCAAAGATACACTGCATATTACGATATATTATAAGGTATTTTCAATGATACACTGTATATTACGTTATATTATAAGGTATTTTCAATGATACACTGCATATTACTTTATATTATAAGGTATTTTCAATGATAAACTACGCTGTATTAAAAGTTATTTTCAATGATACACTGCATATTACGTTATATTATAAGGTATTTTCAATGATAAACTACGATATACTATAAGGTATTTTCAATGATACACTGCATATTACGTTATATTATAAGGAATTTTCAATGATACACTGCATATTAGGTTATATTATAAGGTATTTTCATTGATACACTGCATATTTCGTTATATTATAAGGTATTTTCAATGATACACTGCATATTACGTTATATTATAAGGTATTTTCAATGATACACTGCATATTAGGTTATATTATAAGGTATTTTCATTGATACACTGCATATTTCGTTATATTATAAGGTATTTTCAAAGATACACTGCATATTACGATATATTATAAGGTATTTTCAATGTTACACTGCATATTAGGTTATATTATAAGGTATTTTCAATGATACACTGCATATTTCGTTATATGATAAGGTATTTTCAAAGATACACTGCATATTACGATATATTATAAGGCATTTTCAATGATACACTGTATATTACGTTATATTATAAGGTATTTTCAATGATACACTGCATATTACTTTATATTATAAGGTATTTTCAATGATAAACTACGCTGTATTATAAGGTATTTTCAATGATACACTGCATATTACGTTAAATTATAAGGTATTTTCAATGATAAACTACGATATACTATAAGGTATTTTCAATGATACACTGCATATTACGTTATATTATAAGGTATTTTCATTGATACACTGCATATTTCGTTATATTATAAGGTATTTTCAAAGATACACTGCATATTAGGTTATATTATAAGGTATTTTCATTGATACACTGCATATTTCGTTATATGATAAGGTATTTTCAAAGATACACTGCATATTACGATATATTATAAGGCATTTTCAATGATACACTGTATATTACGTTATATTATAAGGTATTTTCAATGATACACTGCATATTACGTTATATTATAAGGTATTTTCAATGATAAACTACGCTGTATTATAAGGTATTTTCAATGATACACTGCATATTACGTTATATTATAAGGTATTTTCAATGATACACTGCATATTACGTTATATTATAAGGTATTTTCAATGATAAACTACGATATACTATAAGGTATTTTCAATGATACACTGCATATTACGTTATATTATAAGGTATTTTCAATGATACACTGCATATTAGGTTATATTATATGGTATTTTCACTGATACACTGCATATTTCGTTATATTATAAGGTATTTTCAAAGATACACTGCATATTACGCTATATTATAAGGTATTTTCAATGATACACTGCATATTACGTTATATTATAAGGTATTTTCAATGATAAACTACGCTGTATTATAAGGTATTTTCAATGATACACTGCATATTACGTTATATTATAAGGTATTTTCAATGATACACTGCATATTAGGTTATATTATAAGGTATTTTCAATGATACACTGTATATTACGTTTTATTATAAGGTATTTTCAATGATACACTGCATATTAGGTTATATTATAAGGTATTTTCATTGATACACTGCATATTTCGTTATATTATAAGGTATTTTCAAAGATACACTGCATATTACGATATATTATAAGGTATTTTCAATGTTACACTGCATATTAGGTTATATTATAAGGTATTTTCATTGATACACTGCATATTTCGTTATATTATAAGGTATTTTCAAAGATACACTGCATATTACGATATATTATAAGGTATTTTCAATGATACACTGTATATTACGTTTTATTATAAGGTATTTTCAATGATACACTGCATATTACTTTATATTATAAGGTATTTTCAATGATAAACTACGCTGTATTATAAGGTATTTTCAATGATACACTGCATATTACGTTAAATTATAAGGTATTTTCAATGATAAACTACGATATACTATAAGGTATTTTCAATGATACACTGCATATTACGTTATATTATAAGGTATTTTCATTGATACACTGCATATTTCGTTATATTATAAGGTATTTTCAATGATACACTGCATATTAGGTTATATTATAAGGTATTTTCATTGATACACTGCATATTTCGTTATATTATAAGGTATTTTCAAAGATACACTGCATATTACGATATATTATAAGGTATTTTCAATGATACACTGTATATTACGTTATATTATAAGGTATTTTCAATGATACACTGCATATTACGTTATATTATAAGGTATTTTCAATGATAAACTACGCTGTATTATAAGGTATTTTCAATGATACACTGCATATTACGTTATATTATAAGGTATTTTCAATGATACACTGCATATTAGGTTATATTATAAGGTATTTTCATTGATACACTGCATATTTCGTTATATTATAAGGTATTTTCAAAGATACACTGCATATTACGATATATTATAAGGTATTTTCAATGATACACTGTATATTACGTTTTATTATAAGGTATTTTCAATGATACACTGCATATTACTTTATATTATAAGGTATTTTCAATGATAAACTACGCTGTATTATAAGGTATTTTCAATGATACACTGCATATTACGTTATATTATAAGGTATTTTCAATGATAAACTACGATATACTATAAGGTATTTTCAATGATACACTGCATATTACGTTATATTATAAGGTATTTTCAATGATACACTGCATATTAGGTTATATTATAAGGTATTTTCACTGATACACTGCATATTTCGTTATATTATAAGGTATTTTCAAAGATACACTGCATATTACGCTATATTATAAGGTATTTTCAATGATACACTGCATATTACGTTATATTATAAGGTATTTTCAATGATAAACTACGCTGTATTATAAGGTATTTTCAATGATACACTGCATATTACGTTATATTATAAGGTATTTTCAATGATACACTGCATATTAGGTTATATTATAAGGTATTTTCATTGATACACTGCATATTTCGTTATATTATAAGGTATTTTCAAAGATACACTGCATATTACGATATATTATAAGGTATTTTCAATGATACACTGTATATTACGTTTTATTATAAGGTATTTTCAATGATACACTGCATATTACTTTATATTATAAGGTATTTTCAATGATAAACTACGCTGTATTATAAGGTATTTTCAATGATACACTGCATATTACGTTATATTATAAGGTATTTTCAATGATAAACTACGATATACTATAAGGTATTTTCAATGATACACTGCATATTACGTTATATTATAAGGTATTTTCAATGATACACTGTATATTACGTTTTATTATAAGGTATTTTCAATGATACACTGCATATTACTTTATATTATAAGGTATTTTCAATGATACACTGCATATTAGGTTATATTATAAGGTATTTTCAATGATACACTGCATATTACGTTATACTATAAGGTATTTTCAATGATAAAATACGATATACTATAAGGTATTTTCAATGATACACTGCATATTACGTTATATTATAACGTATTTTCATTGATACACTGCATATTTCGTTATATAATAAGGTATTTTCAAAGATACACTGCATATTACGATATATTATAAGGTATTTCCAATGAAACACTGTATACTACGTTATATTATAAGGTATTTTCAATTATACACTGCATATTACGTTATATTATAAGGTATTTTCATTGATACACTGCATATTAGTTTATATTATAAGGTATTTTCATTGATACACTGCATATTTCGTTATATTATAAGGTATTTTCAAAGATACACTGCATATTACGACATATTATAAGGTATTTTCAATGATACACTGTATATTACGTTTTATTATAAGGTATTTTCAATGATACACTGCATATTACATTATATTATAAGGTATTTTCAATGATAAACTACGCTGTATTATAAGGTATTTTCAATGATACACTGCATATTACGTTAAATTATAAGGTATTTTCAATGATAAACTACGACATACTATAATGTATTTTCAATGATCCACTGCATATTACGATGTATTATAAGGTATTTTCAATGATACACTGCATATTTCGTTATATTATAAGGTATTTTCAAAGATACACTGCATATTACGATATATTATAAGGTATTTTCAATGATACACTGTATATTACGTTATATTATAAGGTATTTTCAATGATACACTGCATATTACTTTATATTATAAGGTATTTTCAATGATAAACTACGCTGTATTAAAAGGTATTTTCAATGATACACTGCATATTACGTTATATTATAAGGTATTTTCAATGATAAACTACGATATACTATAAGGTATTTTCAATGATACACTGCATATTACGTTATATTATAAGGAATTTTCAATGATACACTGCATATTAGGTTATATTATAAGGTATTTTCATTGATACACTGCATATTTCGTTATATTATAAGGTATTTTCAATGATACACTGCATATTACGATATGTTATAAGGTATTTTCAATGATACACTGCATATTACGTTATATTATAAGGTATTTTCAATGATACACTGCATATTACGTTATATTATAAGGTATTTTCAATGATACACTGCATATTAGGTTATATTATAAGGTATTTTCATTGATACACTGCATATTACGATATATTATAAGGTATTTTCAATGATACACTGTATATTACGTTTTATTATAAGGTATTTTCAATGATACACTGCATATTACATTATATTATAAGGTATTTTCAATGATAAACTACGCTGTATTATAAGGTATTTTCAATGATACACTGCATATTACGTTATATTATAAGGTATTTTCAAAGATACACTGCATATTACGATATATTATAAGGTATTTTCAATGATACACTGTATATTACGTTTTATTATAAGGTATTTTCATTGATACACTGCATATTTCGTTATATTATAAGGTATTTTCAAAGATACACTGCATATTACGATATATTATAAGGTATTTTCAATGATACACTGCATATTAGGTTATATTATAAGGTATTTTCATTGATACACTGAATATTACGTTATATTATAAGGTATTTTCAATGATACACTGCATATTACGCTATATTATAAGGTATTTTCAATGATACACTGCATATTACGTTATATTATAAGGTATTTTCAATGATAAACTACGCTGTATTATAAGGTATTTTCAATGATACACTGCATATTACGTTATATTATAAGGTATTTTCAATGATACACTGGATATTAGGTTATATTATAAGGTATTTTCATTGATACACTGCATATTACGTTATATTATAAGGTATTTTCAAAGATACACTGCATATTACGATATATTATAAGGTATTTTCAATGATACACTGTATATTACGTTTTATTATAAGGTATTTTCAATGATACACTGCATATTTCGTTATATTATAAGGTATTTTCAATGATAAACTACGCTGTATTAAAAGGTATTTTCAATGATACACTGCATATTACGTTATATTATAAGGTATTTTCAATGATAAACTACGATATACTATAAGGTATTTTCAATGATACACTGCATATTACGTTATATTATAAGGAATTTTCAATGATACACTGCATATTAGGTTATATTATAAGGTATTTTCATTGATACACTGCATATTTCGTTATATTATAAGGTATTTTCAATGATACACTGCATATTACGATATGTTATAAGGTATTTTCAATGATACACTGCATATTACGTTATATTATAAGGTATTTTCAATGATACACTGCATATTACGTTATATTATAAGGTATTTTCAATGATACACTGCATATTAGGTTATATTATAAGGTATTTTCAATGATACACTGCATATTAGGTTATATTATAAGGTATTTTCATTGATACACTGCATATTACGATATATTATAAGGTATTTTCAATGATACACTGTATATTACGTTTTATTATAAGGTATTTTCAATGATACACTGCATATTACTTTATATTATAAGGTATTTTCAATGATAAACTACGCTGTATTATAAGGTATTTTCAATGATACACTGCATATTACGTTATATTATAAGGTATTTTCAAAGATACACTGCATATTACGATATATTATAAGGTATTTTCAATGATACACTGTATATTACGTTTTATTATAAGGTATTTTCAATGATACACTGCATATTTCGTTATATGATAAGGTATTTTCAAAGATACACTGCATATTACGATATATTATAAGGTATTTTCAATGATACACTGTATATTACGTTATATTATAAGGTATTTTCAATGATACACTGCATATTACTTTATATTATAAGGTATTTTCAATGATAAACTACGCTGTATTAAAAGGTATTTTCAATGATACACTGCATATTACGTTATATTATAAGGTATTTTCAATGATAAACTACGATATACTATAAGGTATTTTCAATGATACACTGCATATTACGTTATATTATAAGGAATTTTCAATGATACACTGCATAATAGGTTATATTATAAGGTATTTTCATTGATACACTGCATATTTCGTTATATTATAAGGTATTTTCAATGATACACTGCATATTACGATATGTTATAAGGTATTTTCAATGATACACTGCATATTACGTTATATTATAAGGTATTTTCAATGATACACTGCATATTACGTTATATTATAAGGTATTTTCAATGATACACTGCATATTAGGTTATATTATAAGGTATTTTCAATGATACACTGCATATTAGGTTATATTATAAGGTATTTTCATTGATACACTGCATATTACGATATATTATAAGGTATTTTCAATGATACACTGTATATTACGTTTTATTATAAGGTATTTTCAATGATACACTGCATATTACTTTATATTATAAGGTATTTTCAATGATAAACTACGCTGTATTATAAGGTATTTTCAATGATACACTGCATATTACGTTATATTATAAGGTATTTTCAAAGATACACTGCATATTACGATATATTATAAGGTATTTTCAATGATACACTGTATATTACGTTTTATTATAAGGTATTTTCATTGATACACTGCATATTTCGTTATATTATAAGGTATTTTCAAAGATACACTGCATATTACGATATATTATAAGGTATTTTCAATGATACACTGCATATTAGGTTATATTATAAGGTATTTTCATTGATACACTGAATATTACGTTATATTATAAGGTATTTTCAATGATACACTGAATATTACGCTATATTATAAGGTATTTTCAATGATACACTGCATATTACGTTATATTATAAGGTATTTTCAATGATAAACTACGCTGTATTATAAGGTATTTTCAAAGATACACTGCATATTACGATATATTATAAGGTATTTTCAATGATACACTGTATATTACGTTTTATTATAAGGTATTTTCAATGATACACTGCATATTACTTTATATTATAAGGTATTTTCAATGATAAACTACGCTGTATTATAAGGTATTTTCAATGATACACTGCATATTACGTTATATTATAAGGTATTTTCATTGATACACTGCATATTAGTTTATATTATAAGGTATTTTCATTGATACACTGCATATTTCGTTATATTATAAGGTATTTTCAATGATACACTGTATATTACGTTTTATTATAAGGTATTTTCAATGATACACTGCATATTACTTTATATTATAAGGTATTTTCAATGATACACTGCATATTACGCTATATTATAAGGTATTTTCAATGATACACTACATATTACGTAATATTATAAGTTATTTTCAATGATACACTGCATATTTCGTTATATTATAAGGTATTTTCAATGATACACTGCATATTACGTTATATTATAAGGTATTTTCAATGATAAACTACGATATACTATAAGGTATTTTCAATGATACACTGCATATTACGTTATATTATAACGTATTTTCATTGATACACTGCATATTTCGTTATATTATAAGGTATTTTCAAAGATACACTGCATATTACGATATATTATAAGGTATTTCCAATGAAACACTGTATACTACGTTATATTATAAGGTATTTTCGATTATACACTGCATATTACGTTATATTATAAGGTATTTTCATTGATACACTGCATATTAGTTTATATTATAAGGTATTTTCATTGATACACTGCATATTTCGTTATATTATAAGGTATTTTCAAAGATACACTGCATATTACGATATATTATAAGGTATTTTCAATGATACACTGTATATTACGTTTTATTATAAGGTATTTTCAATGATACACTGCATATTACTTTATATTATAAGGTATTTTCAATGATAAACTACGCTGTATTATAAGGTATTTTCAATGATACACTGCATATTACGTTAAATTATAAGGTATTTTCAATGATAAACTACGATATACTATAAGGTATTTTCAAAGATACACTGCATATTACGATATATTATAAGGTATTTTCAATGATACACTGTATATTACGTTTTATTATAAGGTATTTTCAATGATACACTGCATATTACTTTATATTATAAGGTATTTTCAATGATAAACTACGCTGTATTATAAGGTATTTTCAATGATACACTGCATATTACGTTATATTACATGGTACTTTCAATGATACACTGCATATTACGTAATATTATAAGGTATTTTCAATGATACACTGCATATTACGTTATATTATAAGGTATTTTCAATGATACACTGCATATTTCGTTATATTATAAGGTATTTTCAAAGATACACTGCATATTACGATATATTATAAGGTATTTCCAATGAAACACTGTATACTACGTTATATTATAAGGTATTTTCAATTATACACTGCATATTACGTTATATTATAAGGTATTTTCATTGATACACTGCATATTAGTTTATATTATAAGGTATTTTCATTGATACACTGCATATTTCGTTATATTATAAGGTATTTTCAAAGATACACTGCATATTACGATATATTATAAGGTATTTTCAATGATACACTGCATATTACTTTATATTATAAGGTATTTTCAATGATACACTGCATATTACTTTATATTATAAGGTATTTTCAATGATAAACTACGCTGTATTATAAGGTATTTTCAATGATACACTGCATATTACGTTAAATTATAAGGTATTTTCAATGATAAACTACGATATACTATAAGGTATTTTCAATGATACACTGCATATTACGTTATATTATAAGGTATTTTCAATGATACACTGTATATTACGTTTTATTATAAGGTATTTTCAATGATACACTGCATATTACTTTATATTATAAGGTATTTTCAATGATACACTGCATATTACGTTATATTATAAGGTATTTTCAATGATACACTACATATTACGTAATATTATAAGTTATTTTCAATGATACACTGCATATTTCGTTATATTATAAGGTATTTTCAATGATACACTGCATATTACGTTATATTATAAGGTATTTTCAATGATAAACTACGATATACTATAAGGTATTTTCAATGATACACTGCATATTACGTTATATTATAACGTATTTTCATTGATACACTGCATATTAGGTTATATTATAAGGTATTTTCAAAGATACACTGCATATTACGATATATTATAAGGTATTTCCAATGAAACACTGTGTACTACGTTATATTATAAGGTATTTTCAATTATACACTGCATATTACGTTATATTATAAGGTATTTTCAATGATACACTGCATATTACGTTATATTATAAGGTATTTTCATTGATACACTGCATATTTCGTTATATTATAAGGTATTTTCAAAGATACACTGCATATTACGATATATTATAAGGTATTTTCAATGATACACTGTATATTACGTTTTATTATAAGGTATTTTCAATGATACACTGCATATTACTTTATATTATAAGGTATTTTCAATGATAAACTACGCTGTATTATAAGGTATTTTCAATGATACACTGCATATTACGTTAAATTATAAGGTATTTTCAATGATAAACTACGATATACTATAAGGTATTTTCAAAGATACACTGCATATTACGATATATTATAAGGTATTTTCAATGATACACTGTATATTACGTTTTATTATAAGGTATTTTCAATGATACACTGCATATTACTTTATATTATAAGGTATTTTCAATGATAACCTACGCTGTATTATAAGGTATTTTCAATGATACACTGCATATTACGTTATATTACATGGTACTTTCAATGATACACTGCATATTACGTAATATTATAAGGTATTTTCAATGATACACTGCATATTAGGTTATATTATAAGGTATTTTCATTGATACACTGCATATTTCGTTATATTATAAGGTATTTTCAAAGATACACTGCATATTACGATATATTATAAGGTATTTCCAATGAAACACTGTATACTACGTTATATTATAAGGTATTTTCAATTATACACTGCATATTACGTTATATTATAAGGTATTTTCATTGATACACTGCATATTAGGTTATATTATAAGGTATTTTCATTGATACACTGCATATTTCGTTATATTATAAGGTATTTTCAAAGATACACTGCATATTACGATATATTATAAGGTATTTTCAATGATACACTGTATATTACGTTTTATTATAAGGTATTTTCAATGATACACTGCATATTACTTTATATTATAAGGTATTTTCAATGATAAACTACGCTGTATTAAAAGTTATTTTCAATGATACACTGCATATTACGTTATATTATAAGGTATTTTCAATGATAAACTACGATATACTATAAGGTATTTTCAATGATACACTGCATATTACGTTATATTATAAGGAATTTTCAATGATACACTGCATATTAGGTTATATTATAAGGTATTTTCATTGATACACTGCATATTTCGTTATATTATAAGGTATTTTCAATGATACACTGCATATTACGTTATATTATAAGGTATTTTCAATGATACACTGCATATTAGGTTATATTATAAGGTATTTTCATTGATACACTGCATATTTCGTTATATTATAAGGTATTTTCAAAGATACACTGCATATTACGATATATTATAAGGTATTTTCAATGATACACTGCATATTAGGTTATATTATAAGGTATTTTCATTGATACACTGCATATTTCGTTATATTATAAGGTATTTTCAAAGATACACTGCATATTACGATATATTATAAGGTATTTTCAATGATACACTGTATATTACGTTTTATTATAAGGTATTTTCAATGATACACTGCATATTACTTTATATTATAAGGTATTTTCAATGATAAACTACGCTGTATTATAAGGTATTTTCAATGATACACTGCATATTACGTTATATTATAAGGTATTTTCAATGATAAACTACGATATACTATAAGGTATTTTCAATGATACACTGCATATTACGTTATATTATAAGGTATTTTCATTGATACACTGCATATTTCGTTATATTATAAGGTATTTTCAAAGATACACTGCATATTAGGTTATATTATAAGGTATTTTCAATGATACACTGCATATTTCGTTATATTATAAGGTATTTTCAAAGATACACTGCATATTACGATATATTATAAGGTATTTTCAATGATACACTGTATATTACGTTTTATTATAAGGTATTTTCAATGATACACTGCATATTACGTTATATTATAAGGTATTTTCAATGATAAACTACGCTGTATTATAAGGTATTTTCAATGATACACTGCATATTACGTTATATTATAAGGTATTTTCAATGATACACTGCATATTACGTTATATTATAAGGTATTTTCAATGATAAACTACGATATACTATAAGGTATTTTCAATGATACACTGCATATTACGTTATATTATAAGGTATTTTCAATGATACACTGCATATTAGGTTATATTATATGGTATTTTCACTGATACACTGCATATTTCGTTATATTATAAGGTATTTTCAAAGATACACTGCATATTACGCTATATTATAAGGTATTTTCAATGATACACTGCATATTACGTTATATTATAAGGTATTTTCAATGATAAACTACGCTGTATTATAAGGTATTTTCAATGATACACTGCATATTACGTTATATTATAAGGTATATTCAATGATACACTGCATATTAGGTTATATTATAAGGTATTTTCAATGATACACTGTATATTACGTTTTATTATAAGGTATTTTCAATGATACACTGCATATTAGGTTATATTATAAGGTATTTTCATTGATACACTGCATATTTCGTTATATTATAAGGTATTTTCAAAGATACACTGCATATTACGATATATTATAAGGTATTTTCAATGTTACACTGCATATTACGTTATATTATAAGGTATTTTCATTGATACACTGCATATTTCGTTATATTATAAGGTATTTTCAAAGATACACTGCATATTACGATATATTATAAGGTATTTTCAATGATACACTGTATATTACGTTATATTATAAGGTATTTTCAATGATACACTGCATATTACTTTATATTATAAGGTATTTTCAATGATAAACTACGCTGTATTATAAGGTATTTTCAATGATACACTGCATATTACGTTAAATTATAAGGTATTTTCAATGATAAACTACGATATACTATAAGGTATTTTCAATGATACACTGCATATTACGTTATATTATAAGGTATTTTCATTGATACACTGCATATTTCGTTATATTATAAGGTATTTTCAAAGATACACTGCATATTAGGTTATATTATAAGGTATTTTCAATGATACACTGCATATTTCGTTATATGATAAGGTATTTTCAAAGATACACTGCATATTACGATATATTATAAGGCATTTTCAATGATACACTGTATATTACGTTATATTATAAGGTATTTTCAATGATACACTGCATATTACGTTATATTATAAGGTATTTTCAATGATAAACTACGCTGTATTATAAGGTATTTTCAATGATACACTGCATATTACGTTATATTATAAGGTATTTTCAATGATACACTGCATATTACGTTATATTATAAGGTATTTTCATTGATACACTGCATATTTCGTTATATTATAAGGTATTTTCAAAGATACACTGCATATTACGATATATTATAAGGTATTTTCAATGATACACTGTATATTACGTTTTATTATAAGGTATTTTCAATGATACACTGCATATTACTTTATATTATAAGGTATTTTCAATGATAAACTACGCTGTATTATAAGGTATTTTCAATGATACACTGCATATTACGTTATATTATAAGGTATTTTCAATGATAAACTACGATATACTATAAGGTATTTTCAATGATACACTGCATATTACGTTATATTATAAGGTATTTTCAATGATACACTGCATATTAGGTTATATTATAAGGTATTTTCAATGATACACTGCATATTTCGTTATATTATAAGGTATTTTCAAAGATACACTGCATATTACGCTATATTATAAGGTATTTTCAATGATACACTGCATATTACGTTATATTATAAGGTATTTTCAATGATAAACTACGCTGTATTATAAGGTATTTTCAATGATACACTGCATATTACGTTATATTATAAGGTATTTTCAATGATACACTGCATATTACGTTATATTATAAGGTATTTTCATTGATACACTGCATATTTCGTTATATTATAAGGTATTTTCAAAGATACACTGCATATTACGATATATTATAAGGTATTTTCAATGATACACTGTATATTACGTTTTATTATAAGGTATTTTCAATGATACACTGCATATTACTTTATATTATAAGGTATTTTCAATGATAAACTACGCTGTATTATAAGGTATTTTCAATGATACACTGCATATTACGTTATATTATAAGGTATTTTCAATGATAAACTACGATATACTATAAGGTATTTTCAATGATACACTGCATATTACGTTATATTATAAGGTATTTTCAATGATACACTGTATATTACGTTTTATTATAAGGTATTTTCAATGATACACTGCATATTACTTTATATTATAAGGTATTTTCAATGATACACTGCATATTACGCTATATTATAAGGTATTTTCAATGATACACTGCATATTACGTTATACTATAAGGTATTTTCAATGATAAAATACGATATACTATAAGGTATTTTCAATGATACACTGCATATTACGTTATATTATAACGTATTTTCATTGATACACTGCATATTTCGTTATATTATAAGGTATTTTCAAAGATACACTGCATATTACGATATATTATAAGGTATTTCCAATGAAACACTGTGTACTACGTTATATTATAAGGTATTTTCAATTATACACTGCATATTACGTTATATTATAAGGTATTTTCATTGATACACTGCATATTAGTTTATATTATAAGGTATTTTCATTGATACACTGCATATTTCGTTATATTATAAGGTATTTTCAAAGATACACTGCATATTACGACATATTATAAGGTATTTTCAATGATACACTGTATATTACGTTTTATTATAAGGTATTTTCAATGATACACTGCATATTACATTATATTATAAGGTATTTTCAATGATAAACTACGCTGTATTATAAGGTATTTTCAATGATACACTGCATATTACGTTAAATTATAAGGTATTTTCAATGATAAACTACGATATACTATAAGGTATTTTCAATGATACACTGCATATTACGTTATATTATAAGGTATTTTTAATGATACACTGCATATTTCGTTATATGATAAGGTATTTTCAAAGATACACTGCATATTACGATATATTATAAGGCATTTTCAATGATACACTGTATATTACGTTATATTATAAGGTATTTTCAATGATACACTGCATATTACTTTATATTATAAGGTATTTTCAATGATAAACTACGCTGTATTAAAAGGTATTTTCAATGATACACTGCATATTACGTTATATTATAAGGTATTTTCAATGATAAACTACGATATACTATAAGGTATTTTCAATGATACACTGCATATTACGTTATATTATAAGGAATTTTCAATGATACACTGCATATTAGGTTATATTATAAGGTATTTTCATTGATACACTGCATATTTCGTTATATTATAAGGTATTTTCAATGATACACTGCATATTACGATATGTTATAAGGTATTTTCAATGATACACTGCATATTACGTTATATTATAAGGTATTTTCAATGATACACTGCATATTACGTTATATTATAAGGTATTTTCAATGATACACTGCATATTAGGTTATATTATAAGGTATTTTCATTGATACACTGCATATTACGATATATTATAAGGTATTTTCAATGATACACTGTATATTACGTTATATTATAAGGTATTTTCGATGATACACTGCATATTACTTTATATTATAAGGTATTTTCAATGATAAACTACGCTGTATTATAAGGTATTTTCAATGATACACTGCATATTACGTTAAATTATAAGGTATTTTCAAAGATACACTGCATATTACGATATATTATAAGGTATTTTCAATGATACACTGTATATTACGTTTTATTATAAGGTATTTTCATTGATACACTGCATATTTCGTTATATTATAAGGTATTTTCAAAGATACACTGCATATTACGATATATTATAAGGTATTTTCAATGATACACTGCATATTAGGTTATATTATAAGGTATTTTCAATGATACACTGAATATTACGTTATATTATAAGGTATTTTCAATGATACACTGAATATTACGTTATATTATAAGGTATTTTCAATGATACACTGCATATTACGTTATATTATAAGGTATTTTCAATGATAAACTACGCTGTATTATAAGGTATTTTCAATGATACACTGCATATTACGTTATATTATAAGGTATTTTCAATGATACACTGGATATTAGGTTATATTATAAGGTATTTTCAATGATACACTGCATATTTCGTTATATTATAAGGTATTTTCAAAGATACACTGCATATTACGATATATTATAAGGTATTTTCAATGATACACTGTATATTACGTTATATTATAAGGTATTTTCAATGATACACTGCATATTACTTTATATTATAAGGTATTTTCAATGATAAACTACGCTGTATTAAAAGGTATTTTCAATGATACACTGCATATTACGTTATATTATAAGGTATTTTCAATGATAAACTACGATATACTATAAGGTATTTTCAATGATACACTGCATATTACGTTATATTATAAGGAATTTTCAATGATACACTGCATAATAGGTTATATTATAAGGTATTTTCATTGATACACTGCATATTTCGTTATATTATAAGGTATTTTCAATGATACACTGCATATTACGATATGTTATAAGGTATTTTCAATGATACACTGCATATTACGTTATATTATAAGGTATTTTCAATGATACACTGCATATTACGTTATATTATAAGGTATTTTCAATGATACACTGCATATTAGGTTATATTATAAGGTATTTTCAATGATACACTGCATATTAGGTTATATTATAAGGTATTTTCATTGATACACTGCATATTACGATATATTATAAGGTATTTTCAATGATACACTGTATATTACGTTTTATTATAAGGTATTTTCAATGATACACTGCATATTACTTTATATTATAAGGTATTTTCAATGATAAACTACGCTGTATTATAAGGTATTTTCAATGATACACTGCATATTACGTTAAATTATAAGGTATTTTCAAAGATACACTGCATATTACGATATATTATAAGGTATTTTCAATGATACACTGTATATTACGTTTTATTATAAGGTATTTTCATTGATACACTGCATATTTCGTTATATTATAAGGTATTTTCAAAGATACACTGCATATTACGATATATTATAAGGTATTTTCAATGATACACTGTATATTACGTTTTATTATAAGGTATTTTCAATGATACACTGCATATTACTTTATATTATAAGGTATTTTCAATGATAAACTACGCTGTATTAAAAGGTATTTTCAATGATACACTGCATATTACGTTATATTATAAGGTATTTTCAATGATAAACTACGATATACTATAAGGTATTTTCAATGATACACTGCATATTACGTTATATTATAAGGAATTTTCAATGATACACTGCATATTAGGTTATATTATAAGGTATTTTCATTGATACACTGCATATTTCGTTATATTATAAGGTATTTTCAATGATACACTGCATATTACGATATGTTATAAGGTATTTTCAATGATACACTGCATATTACGTTATATTATAAGGTATTTTCAATGATACACTGCATATTACGTTATATTATAAGGTATTTTCAATGATACACTGCATATTAGGTTATATTATAAGGTATTTTCAATGATACACTGCATATTAGGTTATATTATAAGGTATTTTCATTGATACACTGCATATTACGATATATTATAAGGTATTTTCAATGATACACTGTATATTACGTTTTATTATAAGGTATTTTCAATGATACACTGCATATTACTTTATATTATAAGGTATTTTCAATGATAAACTACGCTGTATTATAAGGTATTTTCAATGATACACTGCATATTACGTTAAATTATAAGGTATTTTCAAAGATACACTGCATATTACGATATATTATAAGGTATTTTCAATGATACACTGTATATTACGTTTTATTATAAGGTATTTTCATTGATACACTGCATATTTCGTTATATTATAAGGTATTTTCAAAGATACACTGCATATTACGATATATTATAAGGTATTTTCAATGATACACTGCATATTAGGTTATATTATAAGGTATTTTCATTGATACACTGAATATTACGTTATATTATAAGGTATTTTCAATGATACACTGAATATTACGCTATATTATAAGGTATTTTCAATGATACACTGCATATTACGTTATATTATAAGGTATTTTCAATGATAAACTACGCTGTATTATAAGGTATTTTCAATGATACACTGCATATTACGTTATATTATAAGGTATTTTCAATGATACACTGGATATTAGGTTATATTATAAGGTATTTTCATTGATACACTGCATATTAGTTTATATTATAAGGTATTTTCATTGATACACTGCATATTTCGTTATATTATAAGGTATTTTCAAAGATACACTGCATATTACGACATATTATAAGGTATTTTCAATGATACACTGTATATTACGTTTTATTATAAGGTATTTTCAATGATACACTGCATATTACATTATATTATAAGGTATTTTCAATGATAAACTACGCTGTATTATAAGGTATTTTCAATGATACACTGCATATTACGTTAAATTATAAGGTATTTTCAATGATAAACTACGATATACTATAAGGTATTTTCAATGATACACTGCATATTACGTTATATTATAAGGTATTTTCATTGATACACTGCATATTTCGTTATATTATAAGGTATTTTCAAAGATACACTGCATATTACGATATATTATAAGGTATTTTCAATGATACACTGTATATTACGTTTTATTATAAGGTATTTTCAATGATACACTGCATATTACTTTATATTATAAGGTATTTTCAATGATAAACTACGCTGTATTAAAAGGTATTTTCAATGATACACTGCATATTACGTTATATTATAAGGTATTTTCAATGATAAACTACGATATACTATAAGGTATTTTCAATGATACACTGCATATTACGTTATATTATAAGGAATTTTCAATGATACACTGCATATTAGGTTATATTATAAGGTATTTTCATTGATACACTGCATATTTCGTTATATTATAAGGTATTTTCAATGATACACTGCATATTACGATATATTATAAGGTATTTTCAATGATACACTGCATATTACGTTATATTATAAGGTATTTTCAATGATACACTGCATATTACGTTATATTATAAGGTATTTTCAATGATACACTGCATATTAGGTTATATTATAAGGTATTTTCAATGATACACTGCATATTAGGTTATATTATAAGGTATTTTCATTGATACACTGCATATTACGATATATTATAAGGTATTTTCAATGATACACTGTATATTACGTTTTATTATAAGGTATTTTCAATGATACACTGCATATTACTTTATATTATAAGGTATTTTCAATGATAAACTACGCTGTATTATAAGGTATTTTCAATGATACACTGCATATTACGTTAAATTATAAGGTATTTTCAAAGATACACTGCATATTACGATATATTATAAGGTATTTTCAATGATACACTGTATATTACGTTTTATTATAAGGTATTTTCATTGATACACTGCATATTTCGTTATATTATAAGGTATTTTCAAAGATACACTGCATATTACGATATATTATAAGGTATTTTCAATGATACACTGCATATTAGGTTATATTATAAGGTATTTTCATTGATACACTGCATATTACGTTATATTATAAGGTATTTTCAATGATACACTGAATATTACGCTATATTATAAGGTATTTTCAATGATACACTGCATATTACGTTATATTATAAGGTATTTTCAATGATAAACTACGCTGTATTATAAGGTATTTTCAATGATACACTGCATATTACGTTATATTATAAGGTATTTTCAATGATACACTGGATATTAGGTTATATTATAAGGTATTTTCATTGATACACTGCATATTTCGTTATATTATAAGGTATTTTCAAAGATACACTGCATATTACGATATATTATAAGGTATTTTCAATGATACACTGTATATTACGTTTTATTATAAGGTATTTTCAATGATACACTGCATATTACTTTATATTATAAGGTATTTTCAATGATAAACTACGCTGTATTATAAGGTATTTTCAATGATACACTGCATATTACGTTATATTATAAGGTATTTTCAATGATAAACTACGATATACTATAAGGTATTTTCAATGATACACTGCATATTACGTTATATTATAAGGTATTTTCAATGATACACTGCATATTAGGTTATATTATAAGGTATTTTCACTGATACACTGCATATTTCGTTATATTATAAGGTATTTTCAAAGATACACTGCATATTACGATATATTATAAGGTATTTTCAATGATACACTGCATATTAGGTTATATTATAAGGTATTTTCAATGATAAACTACGATATACTATAAGGTATTTTCAATGATACACTGCATATTACGTTATATTATAAGGAATTTTCAATGATACACTGCATAATAGGTTATATTATAAGGTATTTTCATTGATACACTGCATATTTCGTTATATTATAAGGTATTTTCAATGATACACTGCATATTACGATATGTTATAAGGTATTTTCAATGATACACTGCATATTACGTTATATTATAAGGTATTTTCAATGATACACTGCATATTACGTTATATTATAAGGTATTTTCAATGATACACTGCATATTAGGTTATATTATAAGGTATTTTCATTGATACACTGCATATTACGATATATTATAAGGTATTTTCAATGATACACTGTATATTACGTTTTATTATAAGGTATTTTCAATGATACACTGCATATTACTTTATATTATAAGGTATTTTCAATGATAAACTACGCTGTATTATAAGGTATTTTCAATGATACACTGCATATTACGTTAAATTATAAGGTATTTTCAAAGATACACTGCATATTACGATATATTATAAGGTATTTTCAATGATACACTGTATATTACGTTTTATTATAAGGTATTTTCATTGATACACTGCATATTTCGTTATATTATAAGGTATTTTCAAAGATACACTGCATATTACGATATATTATAAGGTATTTTCAATGATACACTGCATATTAGGTTATATTATAAGGTATTTTCATTGATACACTGAATATTACGTTATATTATAAGGTATTTTCAATGATACACTGAATATTACGCTATATTATAAGGTATTTTCAATGATACACTGCATATTACGTTATATTATAAGGTATTTTCAATGATAAACTACGCTGTATTATAAGGTATTTTCAATGATACACTGCATATTACGTTATATTATAAGGTATTTTCAATGATACACTGCATATTAGGTTATATTATAAGGTATTTTCATTGATACACTGCATATTTCGTTATATTATAAGGTATTTTCAAAGATACACTGCATATTACGATATATTATAAGGTATTTTCAATGATACACTGTATATTACGTTTTATTATAAGGTATTTTCAATGATACACTGCATATTACTTTATATTATAAGGTATTTTCAATGATAAACTACGCTGTATTATAAGGTATTTTCAATGATACACTGCATATTACGTTATATTATAAGGTATTTTCAATGATAAACTACGATATACTATAAGGTCTTTTCAATGATACACTGCATATTACGTTATATTATAAGGTATTTTCAATGATACACTGCATATTAGTTATATTATAAGGTATTTTCACTGATACACTGCATATTTCGTTATATTATAAGGTATTTTCAAAGATACACTGCATATTACGATATATTATAAGGTATTTTCAATGATACACTGCATATTAGGTTATATTATAAGGTATTTTCATTGATACACTGCATATTTCGTTATATTATAAGGTATTTTCAATGATACACTGCATATTACGATATGTTATAAGGTATTTTCAATGATACACTGCATATTAGGTTATATTATAAGGTATTTTCATTGATACACTGCATATTTCGTTATATTATAAGGTATTTTCAAAGATACACTGCATATTACGATATATTATAAGGTATTTTCAATGTTACACTGCATATTAGGTTATATTATAAGGTATTTTCATTGATACACTGCATATTTCGTTATATTATAAGGTATTTTCAATGATACACTGCATATTACGTTATATTATAAGGTATTTTCAATGATACACTGCATATTACTGTATATTAAAGGTATTTTCAATGATACACTGCATATTACGCTATATTATAAGGTATTTTCAATGATACACTGCATATTACGTTATATTACATGGTACTTTCAATGATACACTGCATATTACGTAATATTATAAGGTATTTTCAATGATACACTGCATATTAGGTTATATTATAAGGTATTTTCATTGATACACTGCATATTTCGTTATATTATAAGGTATTTTCAAAGATACACTGCATATTACGATATATTATAAGGTATTTCCAATGAAACACTGTATACTACGTTATATTATAAGGTATTTTCAATTATACACTGCATATTACGTTATATTATAAGGTATTTTCATTGATACACTGCATATTAGTTTATATTATAAGGTATTTTCATTGATACACTGCATATTTCGTTATATTATAAGGTATTTTCAAAGATACACTGCATATTACGATATATTATAAGGTATTTTCAATGATACACTGTATACTACGTTTTATTATAAGGTATTTTCAATGATACACTGCATATTACTTTATATTATAAGGTATTTTCAATGATAAACT
>CAKAJI010000530.1:217383-227383 GCA_916610255.1 Lasioglossum lativentre
GATATGTTATAAGGTATTTTCAATGATACACTGCATATTACGTTATATTAAAAGGTATTTTCAATGATACACTGCATATTACGTTATATTATAAGGTATTTTCAATGATACACTGCATATTACGTTATATTATAAGGTATTTTCATTGATACACTGCATATTTCGTTATATTATAAGGTATTTTCAAAGATACACTGCATATTACGATATATTATATGGTATATTCAGTGATACACTGCATATTAGGTTATATTATAAGGTATTTTCATTGATACACTGCATATTACGTTATATTATAAGGTATTTTCATTGATACACTGCATATTTCGTTATATTATAAGGTATTTTCAATGACACACTGCATATTACGTTATATTATAAGGTATATTCAGTGATACACTGCATATTAGGTTATATTATAAGGTGTTTTCAATGACACACTGCATATTACGGTATATTAAAGGTATTTTCAACGATACACTGCATATTACGCTATATTATAAGGTATTTTCAATGATACACTGCATATTACGTTATATTACATGGTATTTTCAAAGATACACTGCATATTACGCTATATTATAAGGTATTTTCAAAGATACACTGCATATTACGATATATTATAAGGTATTTTCAATGATACACTGTATATTACGTTTTATTATAAGGTTTTTTCAATGATACACTGCATATTACTTTATATTATAAGGTATTTTCAATGATACACTGTATATTACGTTTTATTATAAGGTATTTTCAATGATACACTGCATATTACTTTATATTATAAGGTATTTTCAATGATACACTGCATATGACTTTATATTATAAGGTATTTTCAATGATAAACTACGCTGTATTATAAGGTATTTTCAATGATACACTTCATATTACGTTATATTATAAGGTATTTTCAATGATAAACTACGATATACTATAAGGTATTTTCAATGATACACTGCATATTACGTTATATTATAAGGTAGTTTCAATGATACACTGCATATTAATTACGTTATATATTATAAGGTATTTTCAATGATACACTGCATATTACGCTATATTATAAGGTATTTTCAATGATACACTGCATATTACGTTATATTATAAGGTATTTTCATTGATACACTGCATATTTCGTTATATTATAAGGTATTTTCAAAGATACACTGCATATTACGATATATTATATGGTATATTCAGTGATACACTGCATATTAGGTTATATTATAAGGTATTTTCATTGATACACTGCATATTACGTTATATTATAAGGTATTTTCATTGATACACTGCATATTTCGTTATATTATAAGGTATTTTCAATGACACACTGCATATTACGTTATATTATAAGGTATATTCAGTGATACACTGCATATTAGGTTATATTATAAGGTGTTTTCAATGACACACTGCATATTACGGTATATTAAAGGTATTTTCAACGATACACTGCATATTACGCTATATTATAAGGTATTTTCAATGATACACTGCATATTACGTTATATTACATGGTATTTTCAATGATACACTGCATATTAGGTTATATTATAAGGTATTTTCATTGATACACTGCATATTACGTTATATTATAAGGTATTTTCATTGATACACTGCATATTTCGTTATATTATAAGGTATTTTCAAAGATACACTGCATATTACGATATATTATAAGGTATATTCAGTGATACACTGCATATTAGGTTATATTATAAGGTATTTTCATTGATACACTGCATATTTCGTTATATTATAAGGTATTTTCAATGATACACTGCATATTACGATATGTTATAAGGTATTTTCAATGATACACTGAATATTACGCTATATTATAAGGTATTTTCAATGATACACTGCATATTACGTTATATTATAAGGTATTTTCAATGATAAACTACGCTGTATTATAAGGTATTTTCAATGATACACTGCATATTACGTTATATTATAAGGTATTTTCAATGATACACTGCATATTAGGTTATATTATAAGGTATTTTCATTGATACACTGCATATTTCGTTATATTATAAGGTATTTTCAATGATACACTGCATATTACGCTATATTATAAGGTATTTTCAATGATACACTGCATATTACGTTATATTACATGGTATTTTCAATGATACACTGCATATTAGGTTATATTATAAGGTATTTTCATTGATACACTGCATATTACGTTATATTATAAGGTATTTTCATTGATACACTGCATATTTCGTTATATTATAAGGTATTTTCAAGGATACACTGCATATTACGATATATTATAAGGTATATTCAGTGATACACTGCATATTAGGTTATATTATAAGGTATTTTCAATGATGCACTGCATATTACTTTATATTATAAGGCATTTTCAATGATAAACTACGCTGTATTATAAGGTATTTTCAATGATACACTGCATATTACGTTATATTATAAGGTATTTTCAATGATAAACTACGATATACTATAAGGTATTTTCAATGATACACTGCATATTACGTTATATTATAAGGTATTTTCAATGATACACTGCATATTAGGTTATATTATAAGGTATTTTCAATGATACACTGCATATTACGTTATATTATAAGGTATTTTCAATGATAAACTACGATATACTATAAGGTATTTTCAATGATACACTGCATATTACGTTATATTATAAGGTATTTTCAATGATACACTGCATATTAGGTTATATTATAAGGTATTTTCATTGATACACTGCATATTTCGTTATATTATAAGGTATTTTCAAAGATACACTGCATATTACGATATATTATAAGGTATTTTCAATGATACACTGCATATTAGGTTATATTATAAGGTATTTTCATTGATACACTGCATATTTCGTTATATTATAAGGTATTTTCAATGATACACTGCATATTACGATATGTTATAAGGTATTTTCAATGATACACTGCATATTACGTTATATTAAAAGGTATTTTCAATGATACACTGCATATTACGTTATATTATAAGGTATTTTCAATGATACACTGCATATTACGGTATATTAAAGGTATTTTCAATGATACACTGCATATTACGCTATATTATAAGGTATTTTCAATGATACACTGCATATTACGTTATATTACATGGTATTTTCAATGATACACTGCATATTACGTAATATTATAAGGTATTTTCAATGATACACTGCATATTAGGTTATATTATAAGGTATTTTCATTGATACACTGCATATTTCGTTATATTATAAGGTATTTTCAAAGATACACTGCATATTACGATATATTATAAGGTATTTCCAATGAAACACTGTGTACTACGTTATATTATAAGGTATTTTCAATGATACACTGCATATTACGGTATATTAAAGGTATTTTCAATGATACACTGCATATTACGCTATATTATAAGGTATTTTCAATGATACACTGCATATTACGTTATATTATAAGGTATTTTCAATGATAAACTACGATATACTATAAGGTATTTTCAATGATACACTGAATATTACGCTATATTACAAGGTATTTTCAATGATACACTGCATATTACGCTATATTATAAGGTATTTTCAAAGATACACTGCATATTACGCTATATTACAAGGTATTTTCAATGATACACTGCATATTACGCTATATTATAAGGTATTTTCAAAGATACACTGCATATTACGATATATTATAAGGTATTTTCAATGATACACTGCATATTACGGTATATTAAAGGTATTTTCAATGATACACTGCATATTACGCTATATTATAAGGTATTTTCAATGATACACTGCATATTACGCTATATTATAAGGTATTTTCAAAGATACACTGCATATTACGATATATTATAAGGTATTTTCAATGATACACTGTATATTACGTTTTATTATAAGGTTTTTTCAATGATACACTGCATATTACTTTATATTATAAGGTATTTTCAATGATACACTGCATATTACGGTATATTAAAGGTATTTTCAATGATACACTGCATATTTCGTTATATTATAAGGTATTTTCAATGATAAATTACGCTGTATTATAAGGTATTTTCAATGATACACTGCATATTACGTTATATTATAAGGTATTTTCAATAATAAACTACATATTATGATATATTATAAGGTATTTTCAGTGATACACTGCATATTACGTTATATTATAAGGTATTTTCAATGATACCCTGCATATTACGTTATATTATAAGGTATTGTCAATGATGCACTGCATATTACGTTATATTATAAGGTATTTTCAATGATAAACTACGCTGTATTATAAGGTATTTTCAATGATAAAATACGATATACTATAAGGTATTTTCAATGATACACTGCATATTACGTTATATTATAAGGTATTTTCAATGATACACTACAAATTACAATATATTATAAAGTATTTTCAATGATACACTGCATATTACGTTATATTATAAGGTATTTTCAATGATACACTGCAAATAACGTTACATTATCAGGTATTTTCAATGAAACACTGCATATAACGTTATATTATAAGGTACTTTCAATGATACACTGCATATTACGTTATATTATAAGGTATTCTCAATGATAAACTACAATATATTATTAGGTATTTTCAATGATACACTGCATATTACGTTATATTATAAGGTATTTTCAATGATAAACTACATATTACGACATATTATGAGGTATTTTCAATGAAACACTGTATATTACGTTATATTACAAGGTATTTTCCTTGATACACTGCATATTACGTTATATTATAAGGTATTTTCAATGATAAACTACGATATACTATAAGGTATTTTCAATGATACACTGCATATTACGTTATATTATAAGGTATTTTCAGTGATACACTGCAATTAACATTACATTATCAGGTATTTTCAATGAAACACTGCATATAACGTTATATTATAAGGTATTTTCAATGATAAACTACAATATATTATTAGGTATTTTCAATGATACACTGCATATTTCGTTATATTATAAGGTATTTTCAAAGATACACTGCATATTACGATATATTATAAGGTATTTCCAATGAAACACTGTGTACTACGTTATATTATAAGGTATTTTCAATTATACACTGCATATTACGTTATATTATATGGTATTTTCATTGATACACTGCATATTAGGTTATATTATAAGGTATTTTCATTGATACACTGCATATTACGATACATTATAAGGTATTTTCAACGATACACTACAAATTACGATATATTATAAGGGATTTTCCATGATACACTGCATATTACGTTATATTATAAGGTATTTTCAATGATACACTGCATATTACGTTATATTATAAGGTATTTTCAATGATACACTGCATATTACGTTATATTATAAGTTATTTTCAGTGATACACCGCATATTACGTTATATTATAAGGTATTTTCAATGATACACTGCATATTACGTTATATTATAAGGTATTTTCAATGATACACTGCATATTACGTTATATTATAAGGTAGTTTCAATGATACACTGCATATTTCGTTATATTATAAGGTATTTTCAATGACACACTGCATATTACGTTATATTATAAGGTATTTTCAATGATACACTGCATATTACGTTATATTATAAGGTATTTTCAATGATACACTGCATATTACGTTATATTATAAGGTATTTTCATTGATACACTACATATTAGGTTATATTATAAGGTATTTTCATTGATACACTGCATATTACGATACATTATAAGGTATTTTCAACGATACACTACAAATTACGATATATTATAAGGGATTTTCCATGATACACTGCATATTACGTTATATTATAAGGTATTTTCAATGATACACTGCATATTAGGTTATATTATAAGGTATTTTCATTGATACACTGCATATTTCGTTATATTATAAGGTATTTTCAAAGATACACTGCATATTACGATATATTATAAGGTATTTCCAATGAAACACTGTGTACTACGTTATATTATAAGGTATTTTCAATGATACACTGCATATTACGTTATATTATAAGGTATTTTCAATGATACACTGCATATTTCGTTATATTATAAGGTATTTTCAATGACACACTGCATATTACGTTATATTATAAGGTATTTTCAATGATACACTGCATATTACGTTATATTATAAGGTATTTTCAATGATACACTGCATATAACGTTACATTATAAGGTATTTTCAATGAAACACTGCATATAACGTTATATTATAAGGTATTTTCAATGATAAACTACAATATATTATTAGGTATTTTCAATGATACACTGCATATTACGTTATATTATATGGTATTTTCAATGACACACTGCATATTACGTTATATTATAAGGTATTTTCAATGATACACTGCATATTACGTTATATTATAAGGTATTTTCAATGATACACTGCATATTACGTTATATTATAAGGTATTTTCAATGATACACTGCATATTACGTTATATTATAAGGTATTTTCAATGACACACTGCATATTACGTTATATTATAAGGTATTTTCAATGATAAACTACAATATATTATTAGGTATTTTCAATGATACACTGCATATTACGTTATATTATAAGGTATTTTCAATGATACACTGCATATTACGTTATATTATAAGGTATTTTCAATGATAAACTACAATATATTATTAGGTATTTTCAATGATACACTGCATATTACGTTATATTATAAGGTATTTTCAATGATAAACTACATATTACGACATATTATGAGGTATTTTCAATGAAACACTGTATATTACGTTATATTACAAGGTATTTTCATTGATACACTGCATATTACGTTATATTATAAGGTATTTTCAATGATAAACTACGATATACTATAAGGTATTTTCAATGATACACTGCATATTACGTTATATTATAAGGTATTTTCAGTGATACACTGCAATTAACATTACATTATCAGGTATTTTCAATGAAACACTGCATATAACGTTATATTATAAGGTATTTTCAATGATAAACTACAATATATTATTAGGTATTTTCAATGATACACTGCATATTTCGTTATATTATAAGGTATTTTCAATGACACACTGCATATTACGTTATATTATAAGGTATTTTCAATGATACACTGCATATTACGTTATATTATAAGGTATTTTCAATGATACACTGCATATAACGTTACATTATAAGGTATTTTCAATGAAACACTGCATATAACGTTATATTATAAGGTATTTTCAATGATAAACTACAATATATTATTAGGTATTTTCAATGATACACTGCATATTACGTTATATTATATGGTATTTTCAATGACACACTGCATATTACGTTATATTATAAGGTATTTTCAATGATACACTGCATATTACGTTATATTATAAGGTATTTTCAATGATACACTGCATATTACGTTATATTATAAGGTATTTTCAATGATACACTGCATATTACGTTATATTATAAGGTATTTTCAATGACACACTGCATATTACGTTATATTATAAGGTATTTTCAATGATAAACTACAATATATTATTAGGTATTTTCAATGATACACTGCATATTACGTTATATTATAAGGTATTTTCAATGATACACTGCATATTACGTTATATTATAAGGTATTTTCAATGATAAACTACAATATATTATTAGGTATTTTCAATGATACACTGCATATTACGTTATATTATAAGGTATTTTCAATGATAAACTACATATTACGACATATTATGAGGTATTTTCAATGAAACACTGTATATTACGTTATATTACAAGGTATTTTCATTGATACACTGCATATTACGTTATATTATAAGGTATTTTCAATGATAAACTACGATATACTATAAGGTATTTTCAATGATACACTGCATATTACGTTCTATTATAAGGTATTTTCAATGATACACTGCATATTTCGTTATATTGTAAGGTATTTTCAATGATAAACTATGCTGTATTATAAAGTATTTTCAATGATACACTGCATATTACGTTATAGTATAAGGTATTTTCAATGATAAACTACATATTATGATATATTATAAGGTATTTTCAGTGATACACTGCATATTACGTTATATTATAAGGTATTTTCAATGATATCCTGCATATTACGTTATATTATAAGGTATTGTCAATGATGCACTGCATATTACGTTATATTATAAGGTATTTTCAATGATAAACTACAATATATTATTAGGTATTTTCAATGATACACTTCATATTACGTTATGTTATAAGGTATTTTCAATGACACACTGCATATTACGTTATATTATAAGGTATTTTCAATGATACACTGCATATTACGTTATATTATAAGGTATTTTCAATGATACACTACAAATTACGATATATTATAAAGTATTTTCAATGATACACTGCATATTACGTTATATTATATGGTATTTTCAATGATACACTGCATATTACGTTATATTATAAGGTATTTTCAATGATACACTGCATATTAGGTTATATTATAAGGTATTTTCATTGATACACTGCATATTACGTTATATTATAAGGTATTTTCATTGATACACTACATATTAGGTTATATTATAAGGTATTTTCATTGATACACTGCATATTACGATACATTATAAGGTATTTTCAACGATACACTACAAATTACGATATATTATAAGGTATTTTCAATGATACACTGCATATAACGTTACATTATAAGGTATTTTCAATGATACACTGCATATTACGTTATATTATAAGGTATTTTCAATGACACACTGCATATTACGTTATATTATAAGGTATTTTCAATGATAAACTACAATATATTATTAGGTATTTTCAATGATACACTGCATATTACGTTATATTATAAGGTATTTTCAATGACACACTGCATATTACGTTATATTATAAGGTATTTTCAATGATAAACTACAATATATTATTAGGTATTTTCAATGATACACTGCATATTACGTTATATTATAAGGTATTTTCAATGATAAACTACATATTACGACATATTATGAGGTATTTTCAATGAAACACTGTATATTACGTTATATTACAAGGTATTTTCATTGATACACTGCATATTACGTTATATTATAAGGTATTTTCAATGATAAACTACGATATACTATAAGGTATTTTCAATGATACACTGCATATTACGTTCTATTATAAGGTATTTTCAATGATACACTGCATATTTCGTTATATTGTAAGGTATTTTCAATGATAAACTATGCTGTATTATAAAGTATTTTCAATGATACACTGCATATTACGTTATAGTATAAGGTATTTTCAATGATAAACTACATATTATGATATATTATAAGGTATTTGCAGTGATACACTGCATATTACGTTATATTATAAGGTATTTTCAATGATATCCTGCATATTACGTTATATTATAAGGTATTGTCAATGATGCACTGCATATTACGTTATATTATAAGGTATTTTCAATGATAAACTACAATATATTATTAGGTATTTTCAATGATACACTTCATATTACGTTATGTTATAAGGTATTTTCAATGACACACTGCATATTACGTTATATTATAAGGTATTTTCAATGATACACTGCATATTACGTTATATTATAAGGTATTTTCAATGATACACTACAAATTACGATATATTATAAAGTATTTTCAATGATACACTGCATATTACGTTATATTATATGGTATTTTCAATGATACACTGCATATTACGTTATATTATAAGGTATTTTCAATGATACACTGCATATTAGGTTATATTATACGGTATTTTCAATGATAAACTACGCTGTATTATAAGGTATTTTCAATGATACACTGTATATTACGTTTTATTATAAGGTATTTTCAATGATACACTGTATATTACTTTATATTATAAGGTATTTTCAATGATAAACTAGCTGGATATTGTTGCTCGCTCGCTTCGCGAGCTCGCGAGTGGGGGTGTTGTAACTCGCTTTGCGAGTTCGCGAGAGGGTTAGTGGTACGGA
>CAKAJI010000530.1:232383-277459 GCA_916610255.1 Lasioglossum lativentre
ATGCTACATTCTGTCGACCTAAACGAAGCGACAGAAGCTATGGTCGACACAGGATCGGAAATCAATATAATCAAACAAAAATCATTGGTCGAACCCGAGTTAATCAATACCCAAGAAAGGGTGATTATTACAGGTATTACCAACCACACCATCACCACCCTTGGCACGTTCGAATTGAACATTTTCAATCACAAGGTGATATTTCATGTCGTCACCGACGATCTACCAATTCCCCAAAATAGCATAATTGGCTCAGAATTTTTTCGAAACCAATCCGTCGACATTGTCTATTCGGAAAGTTGCCTCCGTTTCCACGGTACCACCATACCATTCCTTAATCGTGAACCGATCACGCTACCTGCTAGATCGAAAACGGTCATCCCCATACACATCCTGAATCCAAATCTTGGCGAAGGCTACGTGCCGCGTCAAAACCTCGGCGAAGGAGTCCATTTAGGACACGCCATAATTAAATCAAAGCAAGGAAAAGCTTATCTCCCCGCAGTCAATACAACCAATCAAAGTATTGTACTGCAAGAACCCAACATCGAACTCGAGGAGTTCGAAGAACCCTCACTAATTCCTCTTTCGCATACCCCTTCTATTTCTCCCACCACAGTGCACCCACCTACTAAATCTTTACTAAATCCAGGTGCGCTGTGCGTCCAATCTCAACCCCCTCCAAAAGCATGCGAATCCAATTCTACACTCCCACCTCGCATGTCGGAGTCCCCTTCTAAAGAGTCCAAGCTGATTCTACCTACCCCCAAAACCTGCAAAAAGGAATCCTCTGAGGCCACTTCGAATTCTAATTCATTATTCCCTTGCCATCATATTCGTCAACATGCGAAACCTCTAATATCCCCCGATACAAATCCCCGTGGAAACGACCGTATATCCGCAATCATGCAACATTTAAATACGGAGCACTTGAACCCCGAAGAAAGAAACAGTGTCGGAAATCTTGTTGATCAATACAACACGATATTTCATTTACCCGAAAGCCAACTCGGCCACACCGACGCAATAACGCATCGAATTACGACAACAGATGATCGTCCTATAAACGTGAAACAATATCGTTTCCCACCAATTCACAAAGAGGAGATTAACAAACAAGTAAACGAACTGCTCGACAACGATATCATACAACCATCGATATCTCCCTACAATTCTCCTATCTGGATCGTCCCCAAAAAACCAGGACCAGATGGGCAAAAGAAATGGCGAATGGTAATCGATTACCGATTATTAAATGCCAAAACGATACCAGACGCCTACCCGTTGCCCAACATTACTGATATATTGGATCAGCTGGGCGGCGCCAAATATTTTTCCGTCTTCGACCTAGCGTCAGGATTCCACCAGATCCCAATGGACAAATCTGACACACAAAAGACGGCATTCTCTACTCCTTACGGGCATTACGAATTTAAACGAATGCCATTCGGCCTAAGAAACGCACCAGCTACTTTCCAGCGATTAATGGATCACGTTCTTTCTGGACTTCAAGGAATAGAAATGTTCGTATATTTAGACGACATTGTCATATACGCAAGTTCCGTCAGGGAACACGTAATAAAATTCCGGAAATTAGCTGGAAAATTGCAAAAAGCCAACCTCAAGCTACAGCCAGAAAAATGCGAGTTCTTACGAAAAGAAGTGGCATATTTGGGCCACATCATTACCGAGAATGGAGTCCGACCTGACCCAAAGAAAATAGAGGCAGTGGCAAAGTTTCCTACACCAAACAACCCAAGAAAGATCAAGAGTTTCCTCGGTCTCGCCGGATATTATAGGAAATTTATACCAAATTTTTCAAAAATCGCCAGACCTTTAACAAATCTGTTGAAAAAACAGATAAAATTTTCTTGGGGTCATAAAGAACAGGAATCGTTTGAATATTTACGACAACAATTGACCACTCAACCAATTTTACAATTCCCGGACTTCACAAAACAATTCCACGTCACAACAGACGCATCTTGTAACGCCATCGGTGGAGTTCTAAGCCAGACCGTTGAAAACAAAGAGTTACCAATATCTTATGCATCAAGAACATTGAATAATGCAGAGGAAAATTATTCGACGATAGAGAAAGAACTATTGGCCATTGTATATTGCGTGGGACACTTCAGGCCCTACCTGTATGGCAAAACCTTTAGTCTGTATACGGATCACAAACCACTGGTATGGTTACACAGCGTTAAAGATCCTACATCCCGCTTAGTTAGATGGAGATTAAAACTAGCGGAGTACGACTATGAAATTCGCTACCAACCAGGGAAGACCAATTACATTGCAGATGCACTGTCACGAATAAACCACGCAAAAATACTGCCTATAAGAGCCCGATCAACTAGCGACAGTGACCCAGACGAAGACTTGCCTGTCGCGAAAAGACACAAACGCGCCGCATCACGTACGGTTCCGCAAGAACCGGCAACGCCATCAAACCAGTCAACAAATCCATCGGAATCAAATAGTTCCACACCGGAAACACTCACCCCCGAACGGATAGCAGATGATAGCGATTATTTGCCGTCTCAGACTTCGTTCACAGAGCCATTAACGCATCTGAACGAAGTACAACCGATAGATATATCGGACGACCACTCAGACACAGCCTCTGAAAATAGCTCCTCAGAGGAGGAAAACGAAACAACACCCGTAATAACGCCTGGTAACGAATTCGGCTTCCAAATCATCGAATCCAACGATCCCCTTACCTTGATCCACGATAATCACGTGTTCCTCGTTACTACAAGAGGAGAACCCTGTGACGAAGGATCAAAAGAACTCCAACGAGGCAATATTCTACCACAGGGCATGAAACTGACCCTGGGAAGAGCAAAGGTATTCGAAAACAGAAACAGACAACTGATAGCCCTAGCGATACAGGAAAGAGTTGTGATGCAACCGGATCCAGCGATCCTAGAAGAATGCATATCGTCCCTACGAGATGTTATATGCGAAATGGGTCTCCAAACGATCTGCATCGCGAAACAACCAATGCTCGGAACAGAACCCTGGAATACAGTATTGGAATTACTAAAAACCTACCTCTCAGAACTCAACGTTACAATAACAGTAACATCGCAATCTGTCAGAATCCCTGAAGAAACGGAAAAACAGGCTATCATCGCAGAAAACCACTGCTCCGCTATAGCCGGCCACAAGGGAGTCACTAAGACATATGGTCGGATACGACAACAATACTTCTGGAAAAATATGAAAAAGGAAATACAAACCTTCATCCAGAATTGCCTAGAATGTCAAAGGAAAAAACTCGTACGCGTGAAAACGCGTCAACCAATGATAATAACAGACACGCCCGGGTCAGCATTCGATAAAGTAAGCATGGACGTCGTTGGACCCCTTCCGTCCACTAGAAAAGGAAATTCATACATCCTTACCATTCAAGACCTACTCACGAAATTTTCCTTAGCAATTCCGTTACCTAACGTAAAATCCGCCCAAATTGCGGACGCTTTCATAAAAGAGTTCATTTGTCGCTACGGAACTCCCCGAGCGATCCTTACCGATCAAGGAACCAATTTCGTAGGCACTTTCATTAAAACAATAACCAAAAGATTTAAAATCCAACACTTCAAATCCACGTCATTTCACCCACAAACAAACGGTTCCATAGAAAGATCGCATCACGTACTTGCAGAATATTTAAAAATGTACGTAACGGCCAACAAAGAATGGGACGAATGGACCAACCTCGCTTCCTTCTCCTATAATACCAGTATCCACGAAGGAACACGATACACACCACATCAATTGGTCTTCGGCAAAGTTGCTAGAACCCCAACCACGGAAAGTAGAACAAGTAATACGGGAATAATCACTTACAATGATTATCTCAGTAATCTAAACCGCATCATTACCGAAACACAAAGGTTAGCGCGTTCCAACCTACAGAAAGCGAAAGAAAAATCGAAGGAACAGTACGATAAACGAATCCACTCATACGACTTCCAAGTGGGCGAATCCATCTTCGTACTAAAACAACCAAAAAAAGGAAAATTCGACGATAATTATACGGGACCACACACGATATTGGAAGTATACCCAAATAAAAACCTGAAAATCACGTGGAGAAGGGGTACCAAAATCATCCATTCGAATACAGCAAGACCGTCACGCCTCCAAGACACAGTCGGTTTAACTTGAAAAAGGAGAGAGGGAAAATCCCCCCCCCCTGATCTACACAATATAATCGAAATCAACGACGAAAATCGATCATTCGTACAGCAACCATGTGTCTACACAGTCAACGTCGTACATCCACGGAAGAGAAGCGATTTGAATACTTAGATCAATTCGCTAGATTCAAGTGCTACACCGGCACACTATACATAAACAGTAAAAACGAAGAAATGTGTGAAAGTTGTGTAAAATTAGAACCGAAGCAAGGAATCACAACACACAGGGTTCTGCACCATATACACGATATCGGAATGGCAAACAAATGCTCGAAATGCTCGGGAGAGGTATTGACACCAACACAGCTGATCGAATGTATTCATTGCTCCGTCAAACTAATGGAAGCGGCAACGCCATTTATATTTGCACGAACACCATTTATATTCCGAATAACACCACAAAGCGAAAGAAATCACAATAATACAGGATAACCCCCTTCCCCACCATTCCCCCTGGTCACCCAGAATCTCTACCCCTCCCCCCCCAAAAAAACCTTCCCCTCACCCGCCAAAGTGACCCTCACAAAAAACCCTTCCCCCCCCTCAAAAAGAAAAAAACCTTCCCCTCACCCACCAAATTACCCCCACCCTTCACTTTTTTTTTTACCCATCGCTTCCCCCTCTTCTCTCTATTACCCCCCCCCCCCTCACAGTACAAATACCTATATAAACAATGGTAATCGCCAAATCTGCATAGTCGATCATTATGGAGCAAACGAAGAAATTTAAGAAGACCCACCGCGCCGGACGAAAAACCCAGTACAGAAGGATTCTTCGCTCGCTGTACGAGGACACATCGTCCACCGGGCACCTGACGAATTTCGGGATCCCGGACGAAATAGATCCAGCAGTCAAACAATACGTACCGTTCCAGATCGTCATCCCGCCAGAACCACCAACCACCCACCAACACAGACAACTGGTGGTGGACGTCCGGCCAGACGACCCCAACGAGTGGCTGCCCAGACCATGGGAACAACCCCGGATCACGTCGATCACAAAAATGCCGGAGGGCTACGAATGGGACCCAATAACGTTCCGCGTACAAGTCAAAAAGACGCTCCGGGAAACGGCCCAGCCACCACCACCAGCCGCACAAATTGCGAGGGGCCACCCAGAGGTGGAAATAGTCACGCTGGAGTAGGCCCTCCACCCAGCAAAAGAGAAGCTTTATTTTCATTTCTACTTTTATTTTACACTTTTTATCCTCCCCGCATAACTGCAGTAGCGTTATTTAACTTCACCCTTTTATTATTATTATTATTATTATTATCATCATTATTACTACTACTACTACTACTACTACTACTACTACTACTACTACGAGCCACAAGTGCAAACAAATGTTCATTTAATTTATTTTTATTTTTATTTTCTTGACAATCCCCATTTTTCGGACACACGCCACATACAATTATTATTTTCTATTTTGGCGTCCGACTCAACACGAACTATATATTTTGTTTTACTCTTATTTCCCACCTTCCCTCCACTTTCAAAAAAAAAAAAAAAGTGTAAAATTTATTTTTCTACGAAAAAGGAAATTTTTCCTTTTTTTTTTTTCCCCGAGGGGTGACGTGTGACGTTCGTCACCACAGTCCGTCCTGCTCTTGCAAGCCCAGGCCGTTCCTGTGGTATATTTTTAAGGGGCCTGCCCCTCATTCATACGCCACTATTTCAAATCTCACAAGAATAAAGTTTCAAGGGACCGTTTCCCTATTGATACGGTCCGTTCCAGTCTAGTGAACCTACTACGTCGCAACCCCCACCAGAAGTCGAAATCATCGAGACAGCGGATCAAATCGATTATTAGTAGTCGACAGTTCGAACCGACAACACCATTCCTGCACCTGAATTATCTCACGAAATACGATAAGGACATAGTCTGAGAACAGAATTATTTCACGAAATACGATAAGGACATAGTCTGAGAACAGAATTATTTCACGAAATACGATAAGAACATAGTCTGAGAACTGAATTATTTCACGAAATACGGTAAAGGACATAGTCTCAGAACAGAATTATTTCACGAAATACGATAAGGACATAGTCTCAGAACAGAATTATTTCACAAAATACGATAAAGGACTTAGACGCAGGAACGTCGATCCACCTCCAGTGATCCACTACCCCTTCCACTGGAACAACTTGACATGTGATTGGGACTACCCCCTTCCACCAACGTTGGACTATAAGGGAAGCAGCTGGACACCTACGAAGTCAGTTGAACTCAGGGATCAGTCGAAACCAGTTGAATTCAGGAATCAGTCGAAAGCAGTTGAAGTCAGAAGTCAGTCGAAGTCAGTCGAAGTCAGGAGTCAGTCGAAGTCAGGAGTCAGTCGAAGTCACGAGTCAGCTGAAGTCTGAAGTCAGAATTCTCCGGTGCACCATCCAGTGCAACGACTGTTCGCGTTCACTTTCCTCAATCCAACCTTTTAACCATTTACCTACTTCCATCATTCTCGATGATGAAACCGAGAGCACTTTGAACTATTTGTAGTTCTGGAACTCAAACTGAGAGGATACACCACCTCCTTCCTAATCCCCTTATACGTCGATATTGCTGCGTGCGGACCAGCACAGAATAAATTCATTTGCGTGTGCGAACGTGCGTGTATCAAGAACCTTAGTCGTGAGAGGAGTCGCCAACCACTTTTTCACCCCTGTCCTATACCTACACGTTCGAGCACGGCGGACTGGATCTAGCCTCTCGAGCTCCCCCACTACCACATTCCTGGCGGACTGGGTCCAGCCGTTTGTGCGTCCTTCAATTTCCCTCGAACTAGGCGGACTGGGTCTAGCCGTTCGAGTTCCCTCACCTACCACAATCTTGGCGGACTAGGTCTAGCCGTTTGTGAAGTCTCCAATTTTCCTCGAACTAGGCGGACTGGGTCCAGCCGTTCGACCTACCGTACCCACCCACAATCTTGGCGGACTTGGTCCAGCCGTTTGCGTGTGCGTACTCCAATTCACGGCCCAGGCGGACTAGGTCCAGCCGACCGGGGATCCCATCCCGACATTCTCTCTCTGACGACGGAACGACGTAACTCGTCCTACGTCGCAACGAACCGTAAACATCGAAATAAATTCGCACGCGTAAAAACGTAACGTCTTCGCGGACCCCGCGTGAGACGTAACACACTGCATATTACGTTATATTATAAGGTATTTTCAATGATTAACTACATATTACGATATATTATGAGGTATTTTCAATGAAACACTGTATATTACGTTATATTACAAGGTATTTTCATTGATACACTGCATATTACGTTATATTATAAGGTATTTTCAATGATAAACTACAATATATTATTAGGTATTTTCAATGATACACTGCATATAACTTTATATTATAAGGTATTTTCAATGATAAACTACAATATATTATTAGGTATTTTCAATGATACACTGCATATTACAATACATTATAAGGTATTTTCAACGATACACTGCATATTACGTTATATTATAAGGCATTTTCAATGATTAACTACATATTACGACATATTATACACTGCATATTACAATACATTATAAGGTATTTTCAATGAAACACTGTACATTACGTTATATTACAAGGTATTTTCATTGATACACTGCATATTACGTTATATTATAAGGTATTTTCAATGATAAACTACAATATATTATTAGGTATTTTCAATGATACTCTGCATATGACATTATATTATAAGGTATTTTCAATGATACACTGCATATTACGTTATATTATAAGGTATTCTCAATGATACACTGCATATTTCGTTATATTTTAAGGTATTTTCAATGATAAATTACGCTGTATTATAAGGTATTTTCAATGATACACTGCATATTACGTTATATTATAAGGTATTTTCAATGATAAACTACATATTATGATATATTATAAGGTATTTTCAGTGATACACTGCATATTACGTTATATTATAAGGTATTTTCAATGATACCCTGCATATTACGTTATATTATAAGGTATTGTCAATGATGCACTGCATATTACGTTATATTATACGGTATTTTCAATGATAAACTACGCTGTATTATAAGGTATTTTCAATGATACACTGTATATTACGTTTTATTATAAGGTATTTTCAATGATACACTGTATATTACTTTATATTATAAGGTATTTTCAATGATAAACTAGCTGGATATTGTTGCTCGCTCGCTTCGCGAGCTCGCGAGTGGGGGTGTTGTAACTCGCTTTGCGAGTTCGCGAGAGGGTTAGTGGTACGGATGTTATTTGGTATCTGACTCTCCACGAGCCACACAAAGAACTTCCCGATTCGTTAGTTGCAGTATATTATTATCATTATTAATTTATTTAGTGTACGTGTGATTACATGTTTTGTTTGTGATTACATTGAGATGATTACATGTTTTCAGGGAAATTCAATAGTTTTCTACTTATCAAAATGTTTGCTATATGGCGTCGCATTAAACCAACATCGTATGCTCGTTGCTCGCTTGGTTCCTTGTTATAGCATAGTAATGTTGCAAAATAAATTGCAAATGCTCCACAATCAAACGCATTGTTTTGATATTGTACTCTGTGAAATATATACTTCTTCTTATATTTATAAAGGGCATTCAAATAATCTATTACATCATGGTTCAAATGATTAGCATTAAAACTATCATAAATGTGTACATTTCCGTTACCATCAGATCTTGTGCAAATCCAATGTCCTACTACCTTTTTTCCAATTTCACCAGTGTATATTATCTGAATATTCGTCTCATGTTCTGGGATCTCTTGTAAATTACTCAAAAAAGCTCGAACGTAACCAGTATCTTGAGCAAAGTTGTATATTCCACGCTCGTTTAGATTTCTGTTCATAATTTCGTGAAATAAATTAATATGTTTATCTTGTAAATAACAATCAGGTTTTATGACTTCTTTACATTCGGCTGTTTCTAAAGCATAGTTATAACCATCATTGAGGAAACAGTCTGCAGGCACTGCATATTCATGATTATGTTGCTCGATATGCTGGTCCGAGATCATTAAACATTCATCAAAAATTGTAAAATTTTCAGGATTCATTTGTTGATTTGTGATTGTTACATCTGTTTTCTCTACATTCTCTTCTTTTTTATATTTGACAACCTTCTTATCGAGGATTGCATAAATTGGCTTATGATAGCTGAAATATGTTTCATAAACACCGCAATCTGTATCATCAACATTTGAGAAAATGACATCTATTTGCGTATTCAAATTGGTCGTTATACTTTTGGATGGTAATTTAGTTTTTAAATTGTACTTGTTCAAAAGGTTAATCAAATAATTATTACCATTATCCTTGCAATTTAATATATTGTAATTGAAATCACCTATCAAAATCTTTTCACTTTCAATTGTAATTTTATTCATTATTCGCTGTACAACGCTACCAAACATAGAATTAGTTGCTTTTGGTGATTTATAACAGTAGCATCAGTTTAAAAAAAAGTTAAAAAAAAAAATTTTTTTTTAAATCTAAAAAAAAAATTAGATTTTGGTCCATTATTTTTAGATTTAAAAAAAAAATTAAGAAAAAAATTTTTTATGTAATTGCGTTTGTTTCTTTGGTGGAAAATTTCCGTCCTCTCGTATAATTTGCATTGTTGAATGAACTTCTTTCGAAAAAAACTAAAAAAACTAAAAAACTACTTGACCAATATGGACCAAAATCTAATCAGCTCTAAGTTACAGCGGGGCACATCGATTGCATCATTCATCATTCCGATCGCGTAGTTACTTTTTCTGAAAACGTTAACGAAAAATTTGATACCATAGAAACGAACATACGCACGCACACACACACACACACACACACACACACACACACACACACACACACACACACACACACACACACACACACACACACATACCGACATTTTGATAAAAATAGTCTAAAATGACTCCAATGACCATGAAACGTGAAGATCTGCTAAAAATTCGATTTTCGATTTTCGAGGTAATTACAGTAACTTCCCTATGAATCGGGAAGTTAACTACGCTGTATTATAAGGTATTTTCAATGATACACTGCATATTACGTTATATTATAAGGTATTTTCAATGACACACTACAAATTACAATATATTATAAAGTATTTTCAATGATACACTGCATATTACGTTATATTATAAGGTATTTTCAATGATACACTGCAAATAACGTTACATTATCAGGTATTTTCAATGAAACACTGCATATAACGTTATATTATAAGGTACTTTCAATGATACACTGCATATTACGTTATATTATAAGGTATTTTCAATGATAAACTACAATATATTATTAGGTATTTTCAATGATACACTGCATATTACGTTATATTATAAGGTATTTTCAATGATTAACTACATATTACGACATATTATGAGGTATTTTCAATGAAACACTGTATATTACGTTATATTACAAGGTATTTTCATTGATACACTGCATATTACGTTATATTATAAGGTATTTTCAATGATAAACTACAATATATTATTAGGTATTTTCAATGATACACTGCATATAACTTTATATTATAAGGTATTTTCAATGATAAACTACAATATATTATTAGGTATTTTCAATGATACACTGCATATTACGATACATTATAAGGTATTTTCAACGATACACTGCATATTACGTTATATTATAAGGCATTTTCAATGATTAACTACATATTACGACATATTATAGGGTATTTTCAATGATACTCTGCATATGACATTATATTATAAGGTATTTTCAATGATACACTGCATATTACGTTATATTATAAGGTATTCTCAATGATACACTGCATATTTCGTTATATTATAAGGTATTTTCAATGATAAATTACGCTGTATTATAAGGTACTAGCTTTCCCCCGCCACGCGTTGCTGTGGCTCAGTATTTTTTAAAAGCATGTTTTTACCTGTCACTTTTCCCCTCTCTTCCCCTTTCCACAAGTTCCCCCGCTCTCTCCCTCTCCCTCCCTCTCTCTCACTCCCTCGCTCTGTCAAATTGAATACAGGTGCAACCAGTTTATAAACAGTAACGTGCCCAAAGTGGGCGAAAAAGTTATCTTTGATCAGTAATGACGTCACAACTTATGAACAAATAGACTTTTTCGAATGCGGTTTGCTCTAAAACCTTCTCGAAGAAACGCCGCCTCTAATGGTTCAAACCCCAGCTTTCTACGTTCAGCCGTTCTCAGTTGATGTCGTCACACACAGACAGACGGACACGATTTTATTATACCGGGTGTTCATTTGAAAACTTTCCAGCCGAATATCTCGAAAAATATGAAAGATATTAAAAAAGTGTGAAACACGTATCCAAGAATTTCAAGAGGGAAAGGGAGGGCAGTATCAGTTTTTTATTTGGGTGGCGTGTTCAAGGTCATTTTAAGGTCAACTTTGTTTTTTCAAATGGAAACCTATATTTTTATTATGGGATCTTATTGTACGTAAAAAGACCAATAATTTTCGTAGGATACTTTTTTTTATCCGCGCACTTTTTACACATTTGAAAAAACAAAGTTGACCTTCAAATGACCTTGAAAACGCCACCCAAATTTAGATTTTGGTCATTAAACAATTTAAACTAATGCTAACATTTAGCGTAAGGCGAGTGGATAAACAATATTTTTGGTTTTTTGATTTGGTGTATATATGTATAGACATTTTGGAGTTCCTACTCTGGAGCAAGCGACATATAGTTGGCCATGCGAAAAACATGGATTTTCTAAATTTAATCCGGCAACGCGCAGTGACTGCCCTTGAGCTTTGTTGATTGTCATCGCGAAAGCAAGACGCACAGGAAACTGCAGTCGTTTGAATGTGAAGGGCAAATCAGTAGGAATCATTGGAATGCGTGGAATAAGCACATCTTCTCCTTTACATTTGCCGTTAATTATTGTTGCTTCAATCACATTCGGCATCAGTTTTTTCACTGAAAGTCTAGTTCCGTTGCACAACTTTGGCGTGTTGAGATTCCGAAGGAGCAGTATTGGTGAACCAACTTTCAACGTTAATATGTGTGGTGGCATTCCAGCAGGCTCCAATGAATTCAGAAATTCTATTGGATAATTTACCGCTTGATCCTCTTCTGTAACTGTATCGATGGATTTATATTTGGTAACCACACCAGGAATTTTCAATTGAATCCTGTTATTGATTCGATTAACGTCATCATTTTTTGGAGCTAAAATAGCTCTCTCGGATAGCCAATTGTGATTCCTGAAGTTGTTAACGATGTTCGGAAAAACCTTCATTTCAAGATCTTCAATTGATGATTGAAGTTGACAGAAGTTTTGTGGGAACGATATCTCCTGTGTTTCAGGAATAACCGGAAGTTTGCCATTGCCCATATTTAAAAGTTGCTTGACGAATATTTGTGCAGAAATATCATTTCCAAGTAAATGCACACGCATATTGGTTGAAAGTGTAATTTTCTTCACATGTCTCCAAAGAGCCGAATTCTTCAGGCATGCGTTCAGCTCGTCTGCTGGTGTCGATCTTAGAATGACGGGCAAAGTTTGACGGAAATCACCGGCGAGCAATATCAGAGCTCCGCCCATTTGGTGTTGATCGCTTCGAAAATCTCGTAGAGTACGATCAAGTGCTTCAAGTCCTTTCTTATGTATCATGGTACATTCATCCCAAATAATGATTTTGCATTTTTTCAATACAGTTGCCATTCCAGATGTTTTTCCAATGTTACAAAGCGGATCTGTAGCAAGATTTAGATTTAATGGCAGCTTGAAAGCCGAATGCGCCGTGCGTCCTCCATCAAGTAGTGTTGCTGCAATCCCCGATGATGCTACAGCCACAGCAATCTCATTCTTCATTCGAATTTCGGCGAGTATTAAATTGAGTAGAAATGTTTTTCCTGTGCCTCCTGGTGCATCAAGAAAAAGGAGTCCACCATTTCCGCCTCGTACATACTCCATAACTGTATCGTACGCGAGTCGTTGATCATGTGTTAAGAGCCTTTTCTGAGCCTCAACATAAACTTGTAGCGCATCGACATCATATTGTTTTTCTCGCAATACGTCTCTATCAACAACATCGTTTCTGTTACGGTCCGGTGTAAATAGCCCAAGCTGATTAAGAAGTTTGTTGTTAATCGACAAACACATATCCTCAAGCAATATCAAGGCTTCATTATAAATATCTTCCGAATATTGTACATCCAGGCCGGGGTTGTCTCTGCGTTCTCGGAGAAGTATGTCTTCGCTCATATTTTCTTTGTGTTTTTCCCATAGATCTTTCGGATCAGATGGCGCACAGGTTGTCAAGATTATGGCGAACAGATTTCGTATTTGGTGAGCATGACGTGTTTCAGATGCTTCTGTCAATGTGTTGTCCCAATGTTGATCATTTTCAAGCAAACCAAGTTTGAAACATGTTTCTCTGTATGTCTGGCATACTTGACCATCGATGGTTTTGACTGCTTGAAACGATGTTGGTCCTTTGACCACGTGAAGCAGCATTCGCAAATAGTAGCATTCACTATTATTCGGATGAACAGTATATACTCGTCCCAATGTTCCAGAGAAAAATATGCCAGCTATTGAAGAATGCCTGGCGCCTCGTTTTCTTCTGTAAAATTTCTTCGTCGATTGATTCCAAGTGTAATATTGCGGGACTTCATGATATAACAGCGTTTTCGCGAATTCGTCAGCTGCACACAATTGGAAAAAAGCGGTCAACGTTGTGTTTGGTGGGTCTGCAGCTCTCTGGAGTGCATTCACTTCCGTGAAGTAGACTCGTTGACCGTTTTCCAAGTGAACACTGAGATGTACAACAGCAGGAAAGCGTTCATGAATATCGAATCCAAGAATTCGCCATACAGCTTCATTACTACTAATATAACGTCCCATTTGAAATTGTTCTACTTCATTAACGGGAGTATTGGGATTCGCAAGTCCGAAAACTGCCATATCGCTGCCTTTATTCACATATTTACATATGTATTTAATTGATTTAACTGAATTGCAGACTTCCACGTTGATATGCGCATTGAATGATTTGGAAAGAATAGGAGAATAGGGCACAATCCACTGGTTATCAATTTCGAAATAAACGTTATTGATTTTGATAGTTGTTGTGTGTCCTCCATCATCTGGTTTTCGTCGTCTGTACAGCGGATAACCATCGCCACCAGTCTGTGTTTCTTGTATCATTTGACGTGGACACTTTTTAGTGCATTTTCCATCTTTCATGCATGGTGAATGTGGGTTGTATAGTCCACATGGTCCGTGAATCATATGTTTTTTGACAATTTCAAATAATTCTGGATCTTCTTCTGGATCGGGCAGTTCAGCATTAATAATATCGTCAATTTGAGTTCGAGCAATTCTTTCAACCAACCAAATTAAGATATGGGCATGTGGTAGTCCTCTTTTCTGCCATTCAATCGAATACATCCAGCAGCGAGTTTCTCCGTATATATGATTCTTAGTGATGAGATCCATAAAACGTATTAATTTTTGTTTGAAAACTCTCGCTGTGAGGTCATGCCGATGGAATGGTTGCTGACCAAGTAAAAGTAAATCTTTGATTTCAGTCCAAGATGGATTGCATGTGAACGTGATAAAAAGATCTGGACGTCCGTATTTGCGAACATATGTTAGAGCATCCTGAGTATATTCTTGCATATGTCTTGGACTTCCAGTATACGAAGCTGGAAGTATAACCATTTGTCCAATGTTAGCAACTGTTCCATTATTCGCAATTGCATCTCGCAAATGAATGTAATCTTCGACTCGAAGCTTCGATTGATTGTAACGAATGTAATTGAGTCGTTCACTTTCAACTTTAGCGTACATATCAACGATGAATTGTTGGAAAAGTTGACGACACTTCAGAATATGGTTACATTGTTGGGAACGAATCATGATTCGGTATGCATAAAAATCCATACAACTGACTCTTTTCGTTGTCGCAGCACCTGTGATGGGATTAGTTTGATAAACTTCGAAATGATATCCGTCTTCTCCTCGCGGAAACAGTATTGGATATTGAAGAGCATCGTACGATCGGTGTGTTTCAGCAACACGTTGCTTGGTTTGATCTCGTCTGCTGATAACAATATCTCGGCGGGTAATCTCTGTTCCGACAATTACAGCTGCTACTTCAGTGGCCGTTGGAGCATTGAAACGTCTTTCATGCTCATTCAATGGCGTTTTGTCTGCCCTGATAATGACTTTTAAATCATCCGCTCTCACATCCTCTAATGCGGATTTGAAATCTCGGACCAAACAGTTATGTTCGTGGAATAATGCTCGTAATTTAGCAATAATTCTTCGATCTGTTACTGCACTAAATGTGCATCGTCGATCAACCTCTTCCTCGACATTGTCCATGAAATAAATTTGCAAAAACTGTGGATCTTCATCGGTTACTGGAAGAAGTGAACCAATTTGATGATACACTTGTCCTTGGACTTTGAATGTGGGCATGAAATTACCATATCTCACAATATTCGTTGCTCCAAACGATGTCATTTGAAAGCATGAGTTGTATTTACGAATATGCTGTAGAAAGTGTTTGGACTCCCGAGTAACTCCAGCCACATAAGTTAAAAGTGGTTCTGGTACATCAGCCAGTGGTGGCAAGTTGATTTTGCCATTAGAGCAACACATGCCAGGCGATTCTTTCTGAAACTTCAAAGCGCGACAATGAAAGCACAAATTAGTCATTGGTCCGATGGCAACATCGTGATGCATTCTGTAATCAAAGTTTTTATTGTAATTGAACGCCGCTTTCTTGAGATCGATTCTCGTTCTTGATCGACTCTGCCGTAAGCGTTGACCTTCACGTCGTGTATCTCGCTCTTCAAATGTTTCAACAGCTCTTGTTGTAGAAGCTCGCACTCGTAGGTTTTCAACTCGTGCCACTCGCTCTTCAGATGTTTCAGCAGCTCTACTGGATGACACTTGCCGCGTATGTCTGGTTCTTCTACCAATGTTTGATTTTTTGGAGGGCATTTCAAACATTAAAACATTAAAAATCATAAATTATTCTGTTTTCTCGTCAATATGATGGTGAGTTACAACAAAGTGGATAGCGGGAAAATATTTCTCGTGCTCAATACCTATGTATACCAATTTTCATAGAAATAGATTCAACGGTATAGAAGTTGATGTATTGCAGCGCCATCTACAACGGCGAGGTGTGGATAGCGGGAAAATATTCCTCGTGCTTAAATACCTATGTATACCAATTTTCATAGCGATAGGTTCAACGGAATAGAAGTTGATGTATTGCAGCGCCATCTACAGCGGCGAGATAAAAAAAATTGAACAGCGTAAAAACCTTCTCCCCGAAAAAACACATATACGTGCCAAGTTTCATGTTGATCGGTCAAACAGTTTCGAAGTCTATTAATCATATACATATATATCTTTACAAACATCCATTTTTATATATATATATTGTGTTTTGTCGTCAATATGATGGCGAGTTACAACAAAGTGGATAGCTGGAAAATATTCCTCGTGCTCAAATACCTATGTATACCAATTTTCATAGCGATAGGTTCAACGGTATATAATTTGATGTATTGCAGCGCCATCTACAGCGGCGAGATAAAAAAAATTGAACAGCGTAAAAACCTTCTCCCCGAAAAAACACATATACGTGCCAAGTTTCATGTTGATCGGTTAAACAGTTTCGAAGTCTATTAATCATATACATATATATCTTTACAAACATCCATTTTTATATATATATAATTGTGTTTTGTCGTCAATATGATGGCGAGTTACAACAAAGTGGATAGCTGGAAAATATTCCTCGTGCTCAAATACCTATGTATACCAATTTTCATAGAGATAGGTTCAACGGTATATAATTTGATGTATTGCAGCGCCATCTACAGCGGCGAGATAAAAAAAATTGAACAGCGTAAAAACCTTCTCCCCGAAAAAACACATATACGTGCCAAGTTTCATGTTGATCGGTCAAACAGTTTCGAAGTTTCTTAATCATATATATACAAACATCCATTTTTATATATATAGATTTTCAATGATACACTGCATATTACGTTATATTATTAGGTATTTTCAATGATAAACTACATATTATGATATATTATAAGGTATTTTCAGTGATACACTGCATATTACGTTATATTATAAGGTATTTTCAATGATACCCTGCATATTACGTTATATTATAAGGTATTTTCAATGATACAATACAAATTACAATATATTATAAAGTATTTTCAATGATACACTGCATATTACGTTATATTATAAGGTATTTTCAATGATACACTGCAAATAACGTTACATTATCAGGTATTTTCAATGAAACACTGCATATAACGTTATATTATAAGGTACTTTCAATGATACACTGCATATTACGTTATATTATAAGGTATTTTCAATGATAAACTACAATATATTATTAGGTATTTTCAATGATACACTGCATATTACGTTATATTATAAGGTATTTTCAATGATTAACTACATATTACGACATATTATGAGGTATTTTCAATGAAACACTGTATATTACGTTATATTACAAGGTATTTTCATTGATACACTGCATATTACGTTATATTATAAGGTATTTTCAATGATAAACTACGATATACTATAAGGGATTTTCAATGATACACTGCATATTACGTTATATTATAAGGTATTTTCAATGATACACTGCATATTACTTTATATTATAAGGTATTTTCAATGATAAACTACGCTGTATTATAAGGTATTTTCAATGATACACTGCATATTACGTTATATTATGAGGTATTTTCAATGATAAACTACATATTATGATATATTATAAGGTATTTTCAGTGACACACTGCATATTACGTTATATTACAAGGTATTTTCAATGATACACTGCATATTACGCTATATTATAAGGTATTTTCAATGATACACTGCATATTACGTTATATTATAAGGTATTTTCAATGATACACTGCATATTTCGTTATATTATAAGGTATTTTCAATGATAAACTACGCTGTATTATAAGGTATTTTCAATGATACACTGCATATTACGTTATATTATAAGGTATTTTCAATGATAAACTACATATTATGATATATTATAAGTTATTTTCGGTGATACACTGCATATTACGTTATATTATAAGGTATTTTCAATAATAAAATACGATATACTATAAGGTATTTTCAATGATACACTGCATATTACGTTATATTATAAGTTATTTTCAGTGATACACTGCATATTACGTTATATTATAAGGTATTTTCAATGATACACTGCATATTACGTTATATTATAAGGTATGTGTCAATGATGCACTGCATATTACGTTATATTATAAGGTATTTTCAATGATAAACTACGCTGTATTATAAGGTATTTTCAATGATAAAATACGATATACTATAAGGGATTTTCAATGATACACTGCATATTACGTTATATTATAAGGTATTTTCAATGATACACTGCATATTACTTTATATTATAAGGTATTTTCAATGATAAACTACGCTGTATTATAAGGTATTTTCAATGATACACTGCATATTACGTTATATTATGAGGTATTTTCAATGATAAACTACATATTATGATATATTATAAGGTATTTTCAGTGACACACTGCATATTACGTTATATTATAAGGTATTTTCAGTGATACACTGCATATTACGTTATATTATAAGGTATTTTCAATGATAAACTACGATATATAATAAGGTATTTTCAATGATACACTGCATATTACGTTATATTATAAGGTATTTTCAATGATAAACTACGATATATTATAAGGTATTTTCAATGATACACTGCATATTACGGTATATTAAAGGTATTTTCAATGATACACTGCATATTACGCTATATTATAAGGTATTTTCAATGATACACTGCATATTACGTTATATTACATGGTATTTTCAATGATACACTGCATATTACGTTATATTATAAGGTATTTTCAATGATACACTGCATATTACGTTATATTATAAGGTATTTTCAATGATAAACTACAATATATTATTAGGTATTTTCAATGGTACACTGCATATTACGTTATATTATAAGGTATTTTCAATGACAAACTACATATTACGACATATTATGAGGTATTTTCAATGAAACACTGTATATTACGTTATATTACAAGGTATTTTCATTGATACACTGCATATTACGTTATATTATAAGGTATTTTCAATGATAAACTACGATATACTATAAGGGATTTTCAATGATACACTGCATATTACATTATATTATAAGGTATTTTCAATGATACACTGCATATTACTTTATATTATAAGGTATTTTCAATGATAAACTACGCTGTATTCTAAGGTATTTTCAATGATACACTGCATATTACGTTATATTATGAGGTATTTTCAATGATAAACTACATATTATGATATATTATAAGGTATTTTCAGTGACACACTGCATATTACGTTATATTACAAGGTATTTTCAATGATACACTGCATATTACGCTATATTATAAGGTATTTTCAATGATACACTGCATATTACGTTATATTATAAGGTATTTTCAATGATACCCTGCATATTACGTTATATTATAAGGTATGTGTCAATGATGCACTGCATATTACGTTATATTATAAGGTATTTTCAATGATAAACTACGCTGTATTATAAGGTATTTTCAATGATAAAATACGATATACTATAAGGGATTTTCAATGATACACTGCATATTACATTATATTATAAGGTATTTTCAATGATACACTGCATATTACTTTATATTATAAGGTATTTTCAATGATAAACTACGCTGTATTATAAGGTATTTTCAATGATACACTGCATATTACGTTATATTATGAGGTATTTTCAATGATAAACTACATATTATGATATATTATAAGGTATTTTCAGTGACACACTGCATATTACGTTATATTATAAGGTATTTTCAGTGATACACTGCATATTACGTTATATTATAAGGTATTTTCAATGATAAACTACGATATATTATAAGGTATTTTCAATGATACACTGCATATTACGTTATATTATAAGGTATTTTCAATGATAAACTACGATATATTATAAGGTATTTTCAATGATACACTGCATATTACGTTATATTAAAGGTATTTTCAATGATACACTGCATATTACGCTATATTATAAGGTATTTTCAATGATACACTGCATATTACGTTATATTACATGGTATTTTCAATGATACACTGCATATTACGTAATATTATAAGGTACTTTCAATGATACACTGCATATTACGTTATATTATAAGGTATTTTCAATGATAAACTACAATATATTATTAGGTATTTTCAATGGTACACTGCATATTACGTTATATTATAAGGTATTTTCAATGACAAACTACATATTACGACATATTATGAGGTATTTTCAATGAAACACTGTATATTACGTTATATTACAAGGTATTTTCATTGATACACTGCATATTACGTTATATTATAAGGTATTTTCAATGATAAACTACGATATACTATAAGGGATTTTCAATGATACACTGCATATTACATTATATTATAAGGTATTTTCAATGATACACTGCATATTACTTTATATTATAAGGTATTTTCAATGATAAACTACGCTGTATTCTAAGGTATTTTCAATGATACACTGCATATTACGTTATATTATGAGGTATTTTCAATGATAAACTACATATTATGATATATTATAAGGTATTTTCAGTGACACACTGCATATTACGTTATATTACAAGGTATTTTCAATGATACACTACATATTACGCTATATTATAAGGTATTTTCAATGATACACTGCATATTACGTTATATTATAAGGTATTTTCAATGATACACTGCATATTTCGTTATATTATAAGGTATTTTCAATGATAAACTACGCTGTATTATAAGGTATTTTCAATGATACACTGCATATTACGTTATATTATAAGGTATTTTCAATGATAAACTACATATTATGATATATTATAAGTTATTTTCGGTGATACACTGCATATTACGTTATATTATAAGGTATTTTCAATGATACACTGCATATTACGTTATATTATAAGGTATTTTCAATGATACACTGCATATTACGTTATATTATAAGGTATTTTCAATGATACACTGCATATTACGTTATATTATAAGGTATTTTCAATGATAAATTACGCTGTATTATAAGGTATTTTCAATGATACACTGCATATTACGTTATATTATAAGGTATTTTCAATGATAAACTACATATTATGATATATTATAAAGTATTTTCAATGATACACTGCATATTACGTTATATTATAAGGTGTTTTCAATGATACACTGCAAATAACGTTACATTATCAGGTATTTTCAATGAAACACTGTATATAACGTTATATTATAAGGTACTTTCAATGAAACACTGCATATTACGTTATATTATAAGGTATTTTCAATGATAAACTACGATATATTATAAGCTATTTTCAATGATACACTGCATATTACGTTATATTATAAGGTATTTTCAATGATAAGCTACATATTACGACATATTATGAGGTATTTTCAATGAAACACTGTATATTACGTTATATTACAAGGTATTTTCATTGATACACTGCATATTACGTTATATTATAAGGTATTTTCAATGATAAACTACGATATACTATAAGGTATTTTCAATGATACACTGCATATTACGTTATATTATAAGGTATTTTCAATGATACACTGCATATTACGTTATATTATAAGGTATTTTCAATGATAAACTACAATATATTATTAGGTATTTTCAATGATACACAGCATATTACGTTATATTATAAGGTATTTTCAATGATAAACTACATATTACGACATATTATGAGGTATTTTCAATGAAACACTGTATATTACGTTATATTACAAGGTATTTTCATTGATACACTGCATATTACGTTATATTATAAGGTATTTTCAATGATAAACTACGATATACTATAAGGTATTTTCAATGATACACTGCATATTACGTTATATTATAAGGTATTTTCAATGATACACTGCATATTACGTTATATTATAAGGTATTTTCAATGATACACTGCAAATAACGTTACATTATCAGGTATTTTCAATGAAACACTGCATATAACGTTATATTATAAGGTACTTTCAATGATACACTGCATATTACGTTATATTATAAGGTATTTTCAATGATAAACTACAATATATTATTAGGTATTTTCAATGATACACTGCATATTACGTTATATTATAAGGTATTTTCAATGATTAACTACATATTACGACATATTATGAGGTATTTTCAATGAAACACTGTATATTACGTTATATTACAAGGTATTTTCATTGATACACTGCATATTACGTTATATTATAAGGTATTTTCAATGATAAACTACGATATACTATAAGGGATTTTCAATGATACACTGCATATTACATTATATTATAAGGTATTTTCAATGATACACTGCATATTACTTTATATTATAAGGTATTTTCAATGATAAACTACGCTGTATTATAAGGTATTTTCAATGATACACTGCATATTACGTTATATTATGAGGTATTTTCAATGATAAACTACATATTATGATATATTATAAGGTATTTTCAGTGACACACTGCATATTACGTTATATTACAAGGTATTTTCAATGATACACTGCATATTACGTTATATTATAAGGTATTTTCAATGATACACTCCATATTACGTTATATTATAAGGTATTTTCAATGATACACTGCATATTTCGTTATATTATAAGGTATTTTCAATGATAAACTACGCTGTATTATAAGGTATTTTCAATGATACACTGCATATTACGTTATATTATAAGGTATTTTCAATGATAAACTACATATTATGATATATTATAAGTTATTTTCGGTGATACACTGCATATTACGTTATATTATAAGGTATTTTCAATAATAAAATACGATATACTATAAGGTATTTTCAATGATACACTGCATATTACGTTATATTATAAGTTATTTTCAGTGATACACTGCATATTACGTTATATTATAAGGTATTTTCAATGATACCCTGCATATTACGTTATATTATAAGGTATGTGTCAATGATGCACTGCATATTACGTTATATTATAAGGTATTTTCAATGATAAACTACGCTGTATTATAAGGTATTTTCAATGATAAAATACGATATACTATAAGGGATTTTCAATGATACACTGCATATTACGTTATATTATAAGGTATTTTCAATGATACACTGCATATTACTTTATATTATAAGGTATTTTCAATGATAAACTACGCTGTATTATAAGGTATTTTCAATGATACACTGCATATTACGTTATATTATGAGGTATTTTCAATGATAAACTACATATTATGATATATTATAAGGTATTTTCAGTGACACACTGCATATTACGTTATATTATAAGGTATTTTCAGTGATACACTGCATATTACGTTATATTATAAGGTATTTTCAATGATAAACTACGATATATTATAAGGTATTTTCAATGATACACTGCATATTACGTTATATTATAAGGTATTTTCAATGATAAACTACGATATATTATAAGGTATTTTCAATGATACACTGCATATTACGGTATATTAAAGGTATTTTCAATGATACACTGCATATTACGCTATATTATAAGGTATTTTCAATGATACACTGCATATTACGTTATATTACATGGTATTTTCAATGATACACTGCATATTACGTAATATTATAAGGTACTTTCAATGATACACTGCATATTACGTTATATTATAAGGTATTTTCAATGATAAACTACAATATATTATTAGGTATTTTCAATGGTACACTGCATATTACGTTATATTATAAGGTATTTTCAATGACAAACTACATATTACGACATATTATGAGGTATTTTCAATGAAACACTGTATATTACGTTATATTACAAGGTATTTTCATTGATACACTGCATATTACGTTATATTATAAGGTATTTTCAATGATAAACTACGATATACTATAAGGGATTTTCAATGATACACTGCATATTACATTATATTATAAGGTATTTTCAATGATACACTGCATATTACTTTATATTATAAGGTATTTTCAATGATAAACTACGCTGTATTCTAAGGTATTTTCAATGATACACTGCATATTACGTTATATTATGAGGTATTTTCAATGATAAACTACATATTATGATATATTATAAGGTATTTTCAGTGACACACTGCATATTACGCTATATTATAAGGTATTTTCAATGATACACTGTATATTACGCTATATTATAAGGTATTTTCAATGATACACTGCATATTACGTTATATTATAAGGTATTTTCAATGATACACTGCATATTACGTTATATTATAAGGTATTTTCAATGATAAACTACGCTGTATTATAAGGTATTTTCAATGATACACTGCATATTACGTTATATTATAAGGTATTTTCAATGATAAACTACATATTATGATATATTATAAGTTATTTTCGGTGATACACTGCATATTACGTTATATTATAAGGTATTTTCAATGATACACTGCATATTACGTTATATTATAAGGTATTTTCAATGATACACTGCATATTACGTTATATTATAAGGTATTTTCAATGATACACTGCATATTTCGTTATATTATAAGGTATTTTCAATGATAAATTACGCTGTATTATAAGGTATTTTCAATGATACACTGCATATTACGTTATATTATAAGGTATTTTCAATGATAAACTACATATTATGATATATTATAAAGTATTTTCAATGATACACTGCATATTACGTTATATTATAAGGTGTTTTCAATGATACACTGCAAATAACGTTACATTATCAGGTATTTTCAATGAAACACTGTATATAACGTTATATTATAAGGTACTTTCAATGATACACTGCATATTACGTTATATTATAAGGTATTTTCAATGATAAACTACAATATATTATTAGGTATTTTCAATGATACACTGCATATTACGTTATATTATAAGGTATTTTCAATGATAAGCTACATATTACGACATATTATGAGGTATTTTCAATGAAACACTGTATATTACGTTATATTACAAGGTATTTTCATTGATACACTGCATATTACGTTATATTATAAGGTATTTTCAATGATAAACTACGATATATTATAAGGTATTTTCAATGATACACTGCATATTACGTTATATTATAAGGTAGTTTCAATGATACACTGCATATTACGTTATATTATAAGGTATTTTCAATGATAAACTACAATATATTATTAGGTATTTTCAATAATACACAGCATATTACGTTATATTATAAGGTATTTTCAATGATAAACTACATATTACGACATATTATGAGGTATTTTCAATGAAACACTGTATATTACGTTATATTACAAGGTATTTTCATTGATACACTGCATATTACGTTATATTATAAGGTATTTTCAATGATAAACTACGATATACTATAAGGTATTTTCAATGATACACTGCATATTACGTTATATTATAAGGTATTTTCAATGATACACTGCATATTACGTTATATTATAAGGTATTTTCAATGATACACTGCATATTACGTTATATTATAAGGTATTTTCAATGATAAACTACGCTGTATTATAAGGTATTTTCAATGATACACTGCATATTACGTTATATTATAAGGTACTTTCAATGATAAACTACATATTATGATATATTATAAGTTATTTTCGGTGATACACTGCATATTACGTTATATTATAAGGTATTTTCAATGATACACTGCATATTACGTTATATTATAAGGTATTTTCAATGATACTCTGCATATTACGTTATATTATAAGGTATTTTCAATGATACACTGCATATTTCGTTATATTATAAGGTATTTTCAATGATAAATTACGCTGTATTATAAGGTATTTTCAATGATACACTGCATATTACGTTATATTATAAGGTATTTTCAATGATAAACTACAATATATTATTAGGTATTTTCAATGATACACTGCATATTACGTTATATTATAAGGTGTTTTCAATGATACACTGCAAATAACGTTACATTATCAGGTATTTTCAATGAAACACTGTATATAACGTTATATTATAAGGTACTTTCAATGAAACACTGCATATTACGTTATATTATAAGGTATTTTCAATGATAAACTACAATATATTATTAGGTATTTTCAATGATACACTGCATATTACGTTATATTATAAGGTATTTTCAATGACAAACTACATATTACGACATATTATGAGGTATTTTCAATGAAACACTGTATATTACGTTATATTACAAGGTATTTTCATTGATACACTGCATATTACGTTATATTATAAGGTATTTTCAATGATAAACTACGATATACTATAAGGGATTTTCAATGATACACTGCATATTACATTATATTATAAGGTATTTTCAATGATACACTGCATATTACTTTATATTATAAGGTATTTTCAATGATAAACTACGCTGTATTCTAAGGTATTTTCAATGATACACTGCATATTACGTTATATTATGAGGTATTTTCAATGATAAACTACATATTATGATATATTATAAGGTATTTTCAGTGACACACTGCATATTACGATATATTATAAGGTATTTTCAATGATACACTGCATATTACGTTATATTATAAGGTATTTTCAATGATACACTGCATATTACGTTATATTATAAGGTATTTTCAATGATACACTGCATATTACGTTATATTATAAGGTATTTTCAATGATAAACTACGCTGTATTATAAGGTATTTTCAATGATACACTGCATATTACGTTATATTATAAGGTATTTTCAATGATAAACTACATATTATGATATATTATAAGTTATTTTCGGTGATACACTGCATATTACGTTATATTATAAGGTATTTTCAATGATACACTGCATATTACGTTATATTATAAGGTATTTTCAATGATACTCTGCATATTACGTTATATTATAAGGTATTTTCAATGATACACTGCATATTTCGTTATATTATAAGGTATTTTCAATGATAAATTACGCTGTATTATAAGGTATTTTCAATGATACACTGCATATTACGTTATGTTATAAGGTATTTTCAATGATAAACTACATATTATGATATATTATAAAGTATTTTCAATGATACACTGCATATTACGTTATATTATAAGGTGTTTTCAATGATACACTGCAAATAACGTTACATTATCAGGTATTTTCAATGAAACACTGTATATAACGTTATATTATAAGGTACTTTCAATGAAACACTGCATATTACGTTATATTATAAGGTATTTTCAATGATAAACTACAATATATTATTAGGTATTTTCAATGATACACTGCATATTACGTTATATTATAAGGTATTTTCAATGATAAGCTACATATTACGACATATTATGAGGTATTTTCAATGAAACACTGTATATTACGTTATATTACAAGGTATTTTCATTGATACACTGCATATTACGTTATATTATAAGGTATTTTCAATGATAAACTACGATATACTATAAGGTATTTTCAATGATACACTGCATATTACGTTATATTATAAGGTAGTTTCAATGATACACTGCATATTACGTTATATTATAAGGTATTTTCAATGATAAACTACAATATATTATTAGGTATTTTCAATGATACACAGCATATTACGTTATATTATAAGGTATTTTCAATGATAAACTACATATTACGACATATTATGAGGTATTTTCAATGAAACACTGTATATTACGTTATATTACAAGGTATTTTCATTGATACACTGCATATTACGTTATATTATAAGGTATTTTCAATGATAAAATACGATATACTATAAGGTATTTTCAATGATACACTGCATATTACGTTATATTATAAGGTATTTTCAATGATACACTGCATATTACGTTATATTATAAGGTATTTTCAATGATACACTGCATATTACGTTATATTATAAGGTATTTTCAATGATAAACTACGCTGTATTATAAGGTATTTTCAATGATACACTGCATATTACGTTATATTATAAGGTATTTTCAATGATAAACTACATATTATGATATATTATAAGTTATTTTCGGTGATACACTGCATATTACGTTATATTATAAGGTATTTTCAATGATACACTGCATATTACGTTATATTATAAGGTATTTTCAATGATACTCTGCATATTACGTTATATTATAAGGTATTTTCAATGATACACTGCATATTTCGTTATATCATAAGGTATTTTCAATGATAAATTACGCTGTATTATAAGGTATTTTCAATGATACACTGCATATTACGTTATATTATAAGGTATTTTCAATGATAAACTACATATTATGATATATTATAAAGTATTTTCAATGATACACTGCATATTACGTTATATTATAAGGTGTTTTCAATGATACACTGCAAATAACGTTACATTATCAGGTATTTTCAATGAAACACTGTATATAACGTTATATTATAAGGTACTTTCAATGAAACACTGCATATTACGTTATATTATAAGGTATTTTCAATGATAAACTACAATATATTATTAGGTATTTTCAATGATACACTGCATATTACGTTATATTATAAGGTATTTTCAATGATAAGCTACATATTACGACATATTATGAGGTATTTTCAATGAAACACTGTATATTACGTTATATTACAAGGTATTTTCATTGATACACTGCATATTACGTTATATTATAAGGTATTTTCAATGATAAACTACGATATACTATAAGGTATTTTCAATGATACACTGCATATTACGTTATATTATAAGGTAGTTTCAATGATACACTGCATATTACGTTATATTATAAGGTATTTTCAATGATAAACTACAATATATTATTAGGTATTTTCAATGATACACAGCATATTACGTTATATTATAAGGTATTTTCAATGATAAACTACATATTACGACATATTATGAGGTATTTTCAATGAAACACTGTATATTACGTTATATTACAAGGTATTTTCATTGATACACTGCATATTACGTTATATTATAAGGTATTTTCAATGATAAACTACGATATACTATAAGGTATTTTCAATGATACACTGCATATTACGTTATATTATAAGGTAGTTTCAATGATACACTGCATATTACGTTATATTATAAGGTATTTTCAATGATACACTGAATATTACGCTATATTACAAGGTATTTTCAATGATACACTGCATATTACGTTATATTATAAGGTATTTTCAATGATACACTGCATATTACGTTATATTATAAGGTATTTTCAATGATACACTGCATATTTCGTTATATTATAAGGTATTTTCAATGATAAACTACGCTGTATTATAAGGTATTTTCAATGATACACTGCATATTACGTTATATTATAAGGTATTTTCAATGATAAACTACATATTATGATATATTATAAGTTATTTTCAGTGATACACTGCATATTACGTTATATTATAAGGTATTTTCAATGATACACTGCATATTACGTTATATTATAAGGTATTTTCAATGATACACTGCATATTACGTTATATTATAAGGTATTTTCAATGATAAACTACATATTATGATATATTATAAGGTATTTTCAGTGATACACTGCATATTACGTTATATTATAAGGTATTTTCAATGATAAACTACATATTACGACATATTATGAGGTATTTTCAATGAAACACTGTATATTACGTTATATTACAAGGTATTTTCATTGATACACTGCATATTACGTTATATTACAAGGTATTTTCAATGATAAACTACAATATATTATTAGGTATTTTCAATGATACACTGCATATAACTTTATATTATAAGGTATTTTCAATGATAAACTACAATATATTATTAGGTATTTTCAATGATACACTGCATAATACGTTATATTATAAGGTATTTTCAATGACACACTGCATATTACGTTATATTATAAGGTATTTTCAATAATAAAATACGATATACTATAAGGGATTTTCCATGATACACTGCATATTACGTTATATTATAAGGTATTTTCAATGATACACTGCATATTACGTTATATTACATGGTATTTTCAATGATACACTGCATATTACGTAATATTATAAGGTATTTTCAATGATACACTGCATACTACGTTATATTATAAGGTATTTTCAATGATACCCTGCATATTACGTTATATTATAAGGTATGTGTCAATGATGCACTGCATATTACGTTATATTATAAGGTATTTTCAATGATAAACTACGCTGTATTATAAGGTATTTTCAATGATAAAATACGATATACTATAAGGTATTTTCAATGATACACTGCATATTACGTTATATTATAAGGTATTTTCAATGATAAACTACATATTACGACATATTATGAGGTATTTTCAATGAAACACTGTATATTACGTTATATTACAAGGTATTTTCATTGATACACTGCATATTACGTTATATTATAAGGTATTTTCAATGATAAACTACGATATATTATAAGGTATTTTCAATGATACACTGCATATTACGTTATATTATAAGGTATTTTCAATGATACACTGCATATTAGGTTATATTATAAGGTATTTTCATTGATACACTGCATATTTCGTTATATTATAAGGTATTTTCAACGATACACTACAAATTACGATATATTATAAGGGATTTTCCATGATACACTGCATATTACGTTATATTATAAGGTATTTTCAATGATACACTGCATATTACGTAATATTATAAGGTACTTTCAATGATACAGTGCATATTACGTTATATTATAAGGTATTTTCAATGATAAACTACAATATATTATTAGGTATTTTCAATGGTACACTGCATATTACGTTATATTATAAGGTATTTTCAATGATAAACTCCATATTACGACATGTTATGAGGTATTTTCAATGATACACTGCACATAACGTTACATTATCAGGTATTTTCAATGAAACACTGCATATAACGTAATATTATAAGGTACTTTCAGTGATACACTGCATATTACGTTATATTATAAGGTATTTTCAATGATACCCTGCATATTACGTTATATTATAAGGTATGTGTCAATGATGCACTGCATATTACGTTATATTATAAGGTATTTTCAATGATAAACTACGCTGTATTATAAGGTATTTTCAATGATAAAATACGATATACTATAAGGTATTTTCAATGATACACTGCATATTACGTTATATTATAAGGTATTTTCAATGATAAACTACATATTACGACATATTATGAGGTATTTTCAATGAAACACTGTATATTACGTTATATTACAAGGTATTTTCATTGATACACTGCATATTACGTTATATTATAAGGTATTTTCAATGATAAACTACGATATACTATAAGGTATTTTCAATGATACACTGCATATTACGTTATATTATAAGGTATTTTCAATGATACACTGTATATTACGTTTTATTATAAGGTATTTCCAATGATACACTGCATATTACTTTATATTATAAGGTATTTTCAATGATAAACTACGCTGTATTATAAGGTATTTTCAATGATACACTGCATATTACGTTATATTATGAGATATTTTCAATGATAAACTACATATTATGATATATTATAAGGTATTTTCAATGGTACACTGCATACTACGTTATATTATAAGGTATTTTCAATGATAAACTACAATATATTATTAGGTATTTTTAATGATACACTGCATATAACTTTATATTATAAGGTATTTTCAATGATAAACTACAATATATTATTAGGTATTTTCAATGATACACTGCATATTTCGTTATATTATAAGGTATTTTCAAAGATACACTGCATATTACGATATATTATAAGGTATTTCCAATGAAACACTGTGTACTACGTTATATTATAAGGTATTTTCAATGATACACTGCATATTAGGTTATATTATAAGGTATTTTCATTGATACACTGCATATTTCGTTATATTATAAGGTATTTTCAACGATACACTACAAATTACGATATATTATAAGGGATTTTCCATGATACACTGCATATTACGTTATATTATAAGGTATTTTCAATGATACACTGCAGATTAGGTTATATTATAAGGTATTTTCATTGATACACTGCATATTTCGTTATATTATAAGGTATTTTCAATGATACACTGCATATTACGATATGTTATAAGGTATTTTCAATGATACACTGCATATTATGTTATATTATATGGTATTTTCAATGATACACTGCATATTACGTTATATTATAAGGTATTTTCAATGATACACTGCATATTACGTTATATTAAAGGTATTTTCAATGATACACTGCATATTATGCTATATTATAAGGTATTTTCAATGATACACTGCATATTACGTTATATTACATGGTATTTTCAATGATACACTGCATATTACGTAATATTATAACGTATTTTCAATGATACACTGCATATTAGGTTATATTATAAGGTATTTTCAATGATACACTGCATATTACGTTATATTATAAGGTATTTTCAATGATACACTGCATATTTCGTTATATTATAAGGTATTTTCAATGATAAACTACGCTGTATTATAAGGTATTTTCAATGATACACTGCATATTACGTTATATTATAAGGTATTTTCAATGATAAACTACATATTATGATATATTATAAGTTATTTTCAGTGATACACTGCATATTACGTTATATTATAAGGTATTTTCAATGAAACACTGTATATTACGTTATATTACAAGGTATTTTCATTGATACACTGCATATTACGTTATATTACAAGGTATTTTCAATGATACACTGCATATAACTTTATATTATAAGGTATTTTCAATGATAAACTACAATATATTATTAGGTATTTTCAATGATACGCTGCATATTACGTTATATTATAAGGTATTTTCAATGACACACTGCATATTACGTTATATTGTAAGGTATTTTCAATAATAAAATACGATATACTATAAGGGATTTTCCATGATACACTGCATATTACGTTATATTATAAGGTATTTTCAATGATACACTGCATATTACGTTATATTACATGGTATTTTCAATGATACACTGCATATTACGTAATATTATAAGGTATTTTCAATGATACACTGCATACTACGTTATATTATAAGTTATTTTCAGTGATACGCTGCATATTACGTTATATTATAAGGTATTTTCAATGATACCCTGCATATTACGTTATATTATAAGGTATGTGTCAATGATGCACTGCATATTACGTTATGTTATAAGGTATTTTCAATGATAAACTACGCTGTATTATAAGGTATTTTCAATGATAAAATACGATATACTATAAGGTATTTTCAATGATACACTGCATATTACGTTATATTATAAGGTATTTTCAGTGATACACTGCATATTACGTTATATTATAAGGTATTTTCAATGATAAACTACGATATATTATAAGGTATTTTCAATGATACACTGCATATTACGTTATATTATAAGGTATTTTCAATGATAAACTACGATATATTATAAGGTATTTTCAATGATACACTGCATATTACGTTATATTAAAGGTATTTTCAATGATACACTGCATATTACGCTATATTATAAGGTATTTTCAATGATACACTGCATATTACGTTATATTACATGGTATTTTCAATGATACACTGCATATTACGTAATATTATAAGGTATTTTCAATGATACACTGCATATTACGTTATATTATAAGGTATTTTCAATGATAAACTACAATATATTATTAGGTATTTTCAATGGTACACTGCATATTACGTTATATTATAAGGTATTTTCAATGATAAACTACATATTACGACATGTTATGAGGTATTTTCAATGATACACTGCACATAACGTTACATTATCAGGTATTTTCAATGAAACACTGCATATAACGTAATATTATAAGGTACTTTCAGTGATACACTGCATATTACGTTATATTATAAGGTATTTTCAATGATACCCTGCATATTACGTTATATTATAAGGTATTTTCAATGATACACTGCATATTACGTTATATTACATGGTATTTTCAATGATACACTGCATATTACGTAATATTATAAGGTATTTTCAATGATACACTGCATACTACGTTATATTATAAGTTATTTTCAGTGATACACTGCATATTACGTTATATTATAAGGTATTTTCAATGATACACTGCATATTACGTTATATTATAAGGTATTTTCAATGATACACTGCATATTACGTTATATTACATGGTATTTTCAATGATACACTGCATATTACGTAATATTATAAGGTATTTTCAATGATACACTGCATACTACGTTATATTATAAGTTATTTTCAGTGATACACTGCATATTACGTTATATTATAAGGTATTTTCAATGATACACTGCATATTACGTTATATTATAAGGTATGTGTCAATGATGCACTGCATATTACGTTATATTATAAGGTATTTTCAATGATAAACTACGCTGTATTATAAGGTATTTTCAATGATAAAATACGATATACTATAAGGTATTTTCAATGATACACTGCATATTACGTTATATTATAAGGTATTTTCAGTGATACACTGCATATTACGTTATATTATAAGGTATTTTCAATGATAAACTACGATATATTATAAGGTATTTTCAATGATACACTGCATATTACGTTATATTATAAGGTATTTTCAATGATAAACTACGATATATTATAAGGTATTTTCAATGATACACTGCATATTACGGTATATTAAAGGTATTTTCAATGATACACTGCATATTACGCTATATTATAAGGTATTTTCAATGATACACTGCATATTACGTTATATTACATGGTATTTTCAATGATACACTGCATATTACGTAATATTATAAGGTACTTTCAATGATACACTGCATATTACGTTATATTATAAGGTATTTTCAATGATACCCTGCATATTACGTTATATTATAAGGTATGTGTCAATGATGCACTGCATATTACGTTATATTATAAGGTATTTTCAATGATAAACTACGCTGTATTATAAGGTATTTTCAATGATAAAATACGATATACTATAACGTATTTTCAATGATACACTGCATATTACGTTATATTATAAGGTATTTTCAATGATAAACTACGATATATTATAAGGTATTTTCAATGATACACTGCATATTACGTTATATTATAAGGTATTTTCAATGATAAACTACGATATATTATAAGGTATTTTCAATGATACACTGCATATTACGGTATATTAAAGGTATTTTCAATGATACACTGCATATTACGCTATATTATAAGGTATTTTCAATGATACACTGCATATTACGTTATATTACATGGTATTTTCAATGATACACTGCATATTACGAAATATTATAAGGTACTTTCAATGATACACTGCATATTACGTTATATTATAAGGTATTTTCAATGATAAACTACAATATATTATTAGGTATTTTCAATGGTACACTGCATATTACGTTATATTATAAGGTATTTTCAATGATAAACTACATATTACGACATGTTATGAGGTATTTTCAATGATACACTGCACATAACGTTACATTATCAGGTATTTTCAATGAAACACTGCATATAACGTAATATTATAAGGTACTTTCAGTGATACACTGCATATTACGTTATATTATAAGGTATTTTCAATGATACCCTGCATATTACGTTATATTATAAGGTATTTTCAATGATACACTGCATATTACGTTATATTACATGGTATTTTCAGTGATACACTGCATATTACGTTATATTATAAGGTATTTTCAATGATACACTGCATATTACGTTATATTATAAGGTATTTTCAATGATACACTGCATATTACGTTATATTACATGGTATTTTCAATGATACACTGCATATTACGTAATATTATAAGGTATTTTCAATGATACACTGCATACTACGTTATATTATAAGTTATTTTCAGTGATACACTGCATATTACGTTATATTATAAGGTATTTTCAATGATACACTGCATATTACGTTATATTATAAGGTATGTGTCAATGATGCACTGCATATTACGTTATATTATAAGGTATTTTCAATGATAAACTACGCTGTATTATAAGGTATTTTCAATGATAAAATACGATATACTATAACGTATTTTCAATGATACACTGCATATTACGTTATATTATAAGGTATTTTCAATGATAAACTACATATTACGACATATTATGAGGTATTTTCAATGAAACACTGTATATTACGTTATATTACAAGGTATTTTCATTGATACACTGCATATTACGTTATATTATAAGGTATTTTCAATGATAAACTACGATATACTATAAGGGATTTTCAATGATACACTGCATATTACATTATATTATAAGGTATTTTCAATGATACACTGCATATTACTTTATATTATAAGGTATTTTCAATGATAAACTACGCTGTATTATAAGGTATTTTCAATGATACACTGCATATTACGTTATATTATGAGGTATTTTCAATGATAAACTACATATTATGATATATTATAAGGTATTTTCAGTGACACACTGCATATTACGTTATATTACAAGGTACTTTCAGTGATACACTGCATATTACGTTATATTATAAGGTATTTTCAATGATACCCTGCATATTACGTTATATTATAAGGTATGTGTCAATGATGCACTGCATATTACGTTATATTATAAGGTATTTTCAATGATAAACTACGCTGTATTATAAGGTATTTTCAATGATAAAATACGATATACTATAAGGTATTTTCAATGATACACTGCATATTACGTTATATTATAAGGTATTTTCAATGATAAACTACATATTACGACATATTATGAGGTATTTTCAATGAAACACTGTATATTACGTTATATTACAAGGTATTTTCATTGATACACTGCATATTACGTTATATTATAAGGTATTTTCAATGATACACTGCATATTTCGTTATATTATAAGGTATTTTCAATGATAAATTACGCTGTATTATAAGGTATTTTCAATGATACACTGCATATTACGTTATATTATAAGGTATTTTCAATGATAAACTACATATTATGATATATTATAAAGTATTTTCAATGATACACTGCATATTACGTTATATTATAAGGTGTTTTCAATGATACACTGCAAATAACGTTACATTATCAGGTATTTTCAATGAAACACTGTATATAACGTTATATTATAAGGTACTTTCAATGATACACTGCATATTACGTTATATTATAAGGTATTTTCAATGATAAACTACAATATATTATAAGGTATTTTCAATGATACACTGCATATTACGTTATATTATAAGGTATTTTCAATGATAAACTACGATATATTATAAGGTATTTTCAATGATACACTGCATATTACGGTATATTAAAGGTATTTTCAATGATACACTGCATATTACGCTATATTATAAGGTATTTTCAATGATACACTGCATATTACGTTATATTACATGGTATTTTCAATGATACACTGCATATTACGTAATATTATAAGGTACTTTCAATGATACACTGCATATTACGTTATATTATAAGGTATTTTCAATGATAAACTACAATATATTATTAGGTATTTTCAATGGTACACTGCATATTACGTTATATTATAAGGTATTTTCAATGATAAACTACATATTACGACATGTTATGAGGTATTTTCAATGATACACTGCACATAACGTTACATTATCAGGTATTTTCAATGAAACACTGCATATAACGTAATATTATAAGGTACTTTCAGTTATACACTGCATATTACGTTATATTATAAGGTATTTTCAATGATACCCTGCATATTACGTTATATTATAAGGTATGTGTCAATGATGCACTGCATATTACGTTATATTATAAGGTATTTTCAATGATAAACTACGCTGTATTATAAGGTATTTTCAATGATAAAATACGATATACTATAAGGTATTTTCAATGATACACTGCATATTACGTTATATTATAAGGTATTTTCAATGATAAACTACATATTACGACATATTATGAGGTATTTTCAATGAAACACTGTATATTACGTTATATTACAAGGTATTTTCATTGATACACTGCATATTACGTTATATTATAAGGTATTTTCAATGATAAACTACGCTGTATTATAAGGTATTTTCAATGATAAAATACGATATACTATAAGGTATTTTCAATGATACACTGCATATTACGTTATATTATAAGGTATTTTCAGTGATACACTGCATATTACGTTATATTATAAGGTATTTTCAATGATAAACTACGATATATTATAAGGTATTTTCAATGATACACTGCATATTACGTTATATTATAAGGTATTTTCAATGATAACCTACGATATATTATAAAGTATTTTCAATGATACACTGCATATTACGGTATATTATAAGGTAGGTTCAATGATACACTGCATATTACGTTATATTATAAGGTATTTTCAATGATACACTGAATATTACGCTATATTACAAGGTATTTTCAATGATACACTGCATATTACGCTATATTATAAGGTATTTTCAATGATACACTGCATATTACGCTATATTATAAGGTATTTTCAATGATACACTGCATATTACGTTATATTACATGGTATTTTCAATGATACACTGCATATTACGTAATATTATAAGGTACTTTCAATGATACACTGCATATTACGTTATATTATAAGGTATTTTCAATGATAAACTACAATATATTATTAGGTATTTTCAATGGTACACTGCATATTACGTTATATTATAAGGTATTTTCAATGATAAACTACATATTACGACATGTTATGAGGTATTTTCAATGATACACTGCACATAACGTTACATTATCAGGTATTTTCAATGAAACACTGCATATAACGTAATATTATAAGGTACTTTCAGTGATACACTGCATATTACGTTATATTATAAGGTATTTTCAATGATGCACTGCATATTACGTTATATTATAAGGTATTTTCAATGATAAACTACGCTGTATTATAAGGTATTTTCAATGATAAAATACGATATACTATAAGGTATTTTCAATGATACACTGCATATTACGTTATATTATAAGGTATTTTCAATGATAAACTACATATTACGACATATTATGAGGTATTTTCAATGAAACACAGTATATTACGTTATATTACAAGGTATTTTCATTGATACACTGCATATTACGTTATATTATAAGGTATTTTCAATGATAAACTACGATATACTATAAGGTATTTTCAATGATACACTGCATATTACGTTATATTATAAGGTAGTTTCAATGATACACTGCATATTACGTTATATTATAAGGTATTTTCAATGATACACTGCATATTACGTTATATTACAAGGTACTTTCAGTGATACACTGCATATTACGTTATATTATAAGGTATTTTCAATGATACCCTGCATATTACGTTATATTATAAGGTATGTGTCAATGATGCACTGCATATTACGTTATATTATAAGGTATTTTCAATGATAAACTACGCTGTATTATAAGGTATTTTCAATGATAAAATACGATATACTATAAGGTATTTTCAATGATACACTGCATATTACGTTATATTATAAGGTATTTTCAATGATAAACTACATATTACGACATATTATGAGGTATTTTCAATGAAACACTGTATATTACGTTATATTACAAGGTATTTTCATTGATACACTGCATATTACGTTATATTATAAGGTATTTTCAATGATACACTGCATATTACGTTATATTATAAGGTATTTTCAATGATAAATTACGCTGTATTATAAGGTATTTTCAATGATACACTGCATATTACGTTATATTATAAGGTATTTTCAATGATAAACTACATATTATGATATATTATAAAGTATTTTCAATGATACACTGCATATTACGTTATATATAAGGTGTTTTCAATGATACACTGCAAATAACGTTACATTATCAGGTATTTTCAATGAAACACTGTATATAACGTTATATTTATAAGGTACTTTCAATGATACACTGCATATTACGTTATATTATAAGGTATTTTCAATGATAAACTACAATATATTATAAGGTATTTTCAATGATACACTGCATATTACGTTATATTATAAGGTATTTTCAATGATAAACTACGATATATTATAAGGTATTTTCAATGATACACTGCATATTACGGTATATTAAAGGTATTTTCAATGATACACTGCATATTACGCTATATTATAAGGTATTTTCAATGATACACTGCATATTACGTTATATTACATGGTATTTTCAATGATACACTGCATATTACGTAATATTATAAGGTACTTTCAATGATACACTGCATATTACGTTATATTATAAGGTATTTTCAATGATAAACTACAATATATTATTAGGTATTTTCAATGGTACACTGCATATTACGTTATATTATAAGGTATTTTCAATGATAAACTACATATTAACGACATGTTATGAGGTATTTTCAATGATACACTGCACATAACGTTACATTATCAGGTATTTTCAATGAAACACTGCATATAAACGTAATATTATAAGGTACTTTCAGTTATACACTGCATATTACGTTATATTATAAGGTATTTTCAATGATACCCTGCATATTACGTTATATTATAAGGTATGTGTCAATGATGCACTGCATATTACGTTATATTATAAGGTATTTTCAATGATAAACTACGCTGTATTATAAGGTATTTTCAATGATAAAATACGATATACTATAAGGTATTTTCAATGATACACTGCATATTACGTTATATTATAAGGTATTTTTCAATGATAAACTACATATTACGACATATTATGAGGTATTTTCAATGATACACTGTATATTACGTTATATTACAAGGTATTTTCATTGATACACTGCATATTACGTTATATTATAAGGTATTTTCAATGATAAACTACGCTGTATTATAAGGTATTTTCAATGATAAAATACGATATACTATAAGGTATTTTCAATGATACACTGCATATTACGTTATATTATAAGGTATTTTCAATGATACACTGCATATTACGTTATATTATAAAGGTATTTTCAATGATAAACTACGATATATTATAAGGTATTTTCAATGATACACTGCATATTACGTTATATTATAAGGTATTTTCAATGATAACCTACGATATATTATAAAGTATTTTCAATGATACACTGCATATTACGGTTATATTATAAGGTAGGTTCAATGATACACTGCATATTACGTTATATTATAAGGTATTTTCAATGATACACTGAATATTACGCTATATTACAAGGTATTTTCAATGATACACTGCATATTACGCTATATTATAAGGTATTTTTCAATGATACACTGCATATTACGCTATATTATAAGGTATTTTCAATGATACACTGCATATTACGTAATATTACATGGTATTTTCCAATGATACACTGCATATTACGTAATATTATAAGGTACTTTCAATGATACACTGCATATTACGTTATATTATAAGGTATTTTCAATGATAAACTACAATATATTATTAGGTATTTTCAATGGTACACTGCATATTACGTTATATTATAAGGTATTTTCAATGATAAACTACATATTACGACATGTTATGAGGTATTTTCAATGATACACTGCACATAACGTTACATTATCAGGTATTTTCAATGAAACACTGCATATAACGTAATATTATAAGGTACTTTCAGTGATACACTGCATATTACGTTATATTATAAGGTATTTTCAATGATACACTGCATATTACGTTATATTATAAGGTATTTTCAATGATAAACTACGCTGTATTATAAGGTATTTTCAATGATAAAATACGATATACTATAAGGTATTTTCAATGATACACTGCATATTACGTTATATTATAAGGTATTTTCAATGATAAACTACATATTACGACATATTATGAGGTATTTTCAATGAAACACAGTATATTACGTTATATTACAAGGTATTTTCATTGATACACTGCATATTACGTTATATTATAAGGTATTTTCAATGATAAACTACGATATACTATAAGGTATTTTCAATGATACACTGCATATTACGTTATATTATAAGGTAGTTTCAATGATACACTGCATATTACGTTATATTATAAGGTATTTTCAATGATACACTGAATATTACGCTATATTACAAGGTATTTTCAATGATACACTGCATATTACGCTATATTATAAGGTATTTTCAATGATACACTGTATATTACGTTTTATTATAAGGTATTTCCAATGATACACTGCATATTACTTTATATTATAAGGTATTTTCAATGATAAACTACAATATATTATTAGGTATTTTTAATGATACACTGCATATAACTTTATATTATAAGGTATTTTCAATGATAAACTACAATATATTATTAGGTATTTTCAATGATACACTGCATATTTCGTTATATTATAAGGTATTTTCAAAGATACACTGCATATTACGATATATTATAAGGTATTTCCAATGAAACACTGTGTACTACGTTATATTATAAGGTATTTTCAATTATACACTGCATATTACGTTATATTATAAGTTATTTTCAATGATACACTGCATATTAAGTTATATTATAAGGTATTTTCATTGATACACTGCATATTTCGTTATATTATAAGGTATTTTCAACGATACACTACAAATTACGATATATTATAAGGGATTTTCCATGATACACTGCATATTACGTTATATTATAAGGTATTTTCAATGATACACTGCATATTAGGTTATATTATAAGGTATTTTCATTGATACACTGCATATTTCGTTATATTATAAGGTATTTTCAATGATACACTGCATATTACGATATGTTATAAGGTATTTTCAATGATACACTGCATATTATGGTATATTATATGGTATTTTCAATGATACACTGCATATTACGTTATATTATAAGGTATTTTCAATGATACACTGCATATTACGTTATATTAAAGGTATTTTCAATGATACACTGCATATTATGCTATATTATAAGGTATTTTCAATGATACACTGCATATTACGTTATATTACATGGTATTTTCAATGATACACTGCATATTACGTAATATTATAACGTATTTTCAATGATACACTGCATATTAGGTTATATTATAAGGTATTTTCATTGATACACTGCATACTTCGTTATATTATAAGGTATTTTCAAAGATACACTGCATATTACGATATATTATAAGGTATTTTCAATGATACACTGCATATTAGGTTATATTATAAGGTATTTTCATTGATACACTGCATATTACGATATATTATAAGGTATTTTCAATGATACACTCAATATTACGCTATATTATTAGGTATTTTCAATGATACACTGCATATTACGCTATATTATAAGGTATTTTCAATGATACACTGTATATTACGTTTTATTATAAGGTATTTCCAATGATACACTGCATATTACTTTATATTATAAGGTATTTTCAATGATAAACTACAATATATTATAAGGTATTTCCAATGAAACACTGTGTACTACGTTATATTATAAGGTATTTTCAATTATACACTGCATATTACGTTATATTATAAGGTATTTTCAATGATACACTGCATATTAAGTTATATTATAAGGTATTTTCATTGATACACTGCATATTTCGTTATATTATAAGGTATTTTCAACGATACACTACAAATTACGATATATTATAAGGGATTTTCCATGATACACTGCATATTACGTTATATTATAAGGTATTTTCAATGATACACTGCATATTAGGTTATATTATAAGGTATTTTCATTGATACACTGCATATTTCGTTATATTATAAGGTATTTTCAATGATACACTGCATATTACGATATGTTATAAGGTATTTTCAATGATACACTGCATATTATGGTATATTATATGGTATTTTCAATGATACACTGCATATTACGTTATATTATAAGGTATTTTCAATGATACACTGCATATTACGTTATATTAAAGGTATTTTCAATGATACACTGCATATTATGCTATATTATAAGGTATTTTCAATGATACACTGCATATTACGTTATATTACATGGTATTTTCAATGATACACTGCATATTACGTAATATTATAACGTATTTTCAATGATACACTGCATATTAGGTTATATTATAAGGTATTTTTCATTGATACACTGCTATACTTCGTTATATTATAAGGTATTTTCAAAGATACACTGCATATTACGATATATTATAAGGTATTTTCAATGATACACTGCATATTAGGTTATATTATAAGGTATTTTCATTGATACACTGCATATTACGATATATTATAAGGTATTTTCAATGATACACTCAATATTACGCTATATTATTAGGTATTTTCAATGATACACTGCATATTACGTTATATTATAAGGTATTTTCAATGATAAACTACGATATACTATAAGGTATTTTCAATGATACACTGCATATTACGTTATATTATAAGGTATTTTCAATGATACACTGCATATTAGGTTATATTATAAGGTATGTGTCAATGATGCACTGCATATTACGTTATATTATAAGGTATTTTCAATGATAAACTACGCTGTATTATAAGGTATTTTCAATGATAAAATACGATATACTATAAGGTATTTTTCAATGATACACTGCATATTACGTTATATTATAAGGTATTTTCAGTGATACACTGCATATTACGTTATATTATAAGGTATTTTCAATGATAAACTACGATATATTATAAGGTATTTTCAATGATACACTGCATATTACGTTATATTATAAGGTATTTTCA